>BHFT01002014.1:0-83476 GCA_004320025.1 Laticauda laticaudata | reverse complement strand
GGGGGGGGGTATGTATGCTATTGTCAGGCTCCTAATGTAGCCTTTGTTGTGTCCCATAAGTTTTGAGTCATTGTATGTTTTCATTTGTATTAATTTCAAGAAATATTTTCAGTTCTTTATTTATCATTTGAGTATATTCTTTCTCTCTCAGAATACTTTTGTTAAAAGTCCATCTACCTAGCTTTTTCTTTCCTCTCCAAGTCAGTTTAATTGGATTGTGGTTGGCCCATGTATTTGGCAGGATTTCCACTGCTTCTGTTTTTTCCAGTAGTTCTGTGCCCATCCATATCATATCAATCCTGGACCAAGATTGATGCGGGTTGGAAAAAAAAGTAAATTGGGTTTTTGATGATTTCAGTTCCCTCCAGTCATCCTTTAAGCTCATTTCTTGAGCTAATTTGTCAAATGTTATTGGGAGTGTTTTTCTCTTTTTTATTGTTTTTACTGCTTTTATAATCCTTTTCTATGTTTGGAACTGCATTAAAATCCCCTACTATGCATACATTGTTTAGTTCAATTTCTATGATTTTGTTATGGAATTTGTGATAAAATTCCTTTTGATTGTGTTTGAGGCATAGACTACTGCCAATAATATCTTTCTTTTTTCTATTGTTATCTCTATGAAAAGTATCCTTCCATCTTCATCATTATATAGTAAGTTTGGATTTAATCAGTTTTTAATGTGCTACGCAAGACCTCTTTTCTTTTGGTTTGTCAGAGCCAAGTGTAGTTTCCCAGTTTAGTTACTTCTAATAAGTGTGCATGTTGTTTTGAGATATGAACTTCCTGTAAACATGTAATATCTGCTTTTTGGTTTATAAGTTTCCTAAACATTTGTTTCCTTTTAGTTGGCGAGTTAAGTCCATTTATGTTGAGTGATAGAAGGGTGATCCCTCCCTCCATTTTTTTATTAGCACTCTTCTACTCTCATTCTCAGCTCTCTTCTCGGTCGGTTGTCTTCTTCCTCTTCCTGGTTTTTCTGTTCTGTTCCTTCTCTCTCTATTTCCTTGCCTTCCACTGTAAACTCCTCCTGACTTCTACTTTCTGTATCTTCCTTACTTTCTTGTTCCTCTTTCATTCTCACGTATCTTCTGTAAAATTCATGTGACTTGGCAATAGTTGAATTTCTTGGCAATTTTGAATTTCTTCTCTCTCCACGATATCAATAGTCCCTCTGGAGTTAACCATCTGAATGGTATTTTGTGTTTAATCAATTGCATTGAAAGGAATTGATAGTTCCTCTTCTGTTCTCTTATCCTCCTTGGGATCTGTTTCAGGGTCACCACTTCATGGCCTTTAAATACCAGTGGCTCACCCCTCTTTCATCCATACAGCACATCCCTGGTGGTTTTCTTCACAAAACGCACATGTACCTCCCCTGGTAATTTGTGTCTATGTGCATAATGTATTTGCACGCGGTAGACCTCGTCTAACTTGTTCATGATCTCCATCTTGTCTTTTTGGAGGGCTTCCATGATTAGGTCTACCATTAAAGATGTTAGGTCTTCTTTCTTTTCCTCCACAATGTTCTGGAATCTGAGGAAGAATGCAGCTTTTTCTAGTTCTAGATGGACCACTGCCTCTTGGAGTTTGCAGTAAAGGACTTTCCAGTTTTGTTCAATATCTTCAAGTTTCTTTTCTACATTTTCCATTCTTTGTTCCATATTCACCAGTTTCTATTCATTCCTCCCTACTGTCTCTTGAATTGTTCCAAATTTATCATTCAGTTTTTGAATTTCTACTTTCACTCCTGCAATGTCATTTTTCATCTCACTTTTCAATTCTTTGTGGTTTCTGGCTATGAGTTCTTGAGTTCTCACCATCATTTCTTGCATCTTTGCAAGGGTTGACTGCACTGCTTGTCGTTTGGGATAGGTGATGTTTTTTCTGCCCTCAATATTGCAACTAATGTTCTTTGTACATTGTAGTTAAAAACTTACTTTGTTTCTACTGTATTTCTAGATTCTATTTTCTAACTTCAATCTTTCTCCAATGTATAGCTTAAAGGAGGCTATATATATTTAGAACAATCAACAGTAATGATATAATTTTACTGATAAATTATATGCTGATATAATTTTACAGTTAGCTTTCAGTTTTAATGTCTATAGCCTATCTTCAAGTTCGTTCTAACAAACAGTAACTAATAATTAGCTCCCTTGATCCTTGTCTAATTTAAAAGAGTCTCAGATAAATATTTTCTAGTATACTTTAACAAATAACTTTCTATTCTGTAGTGTAAATTCTGTCTTCACAAAGTTATTCTTGCAATCAGCAATTCATAAGTAGAAAAATGAATAAAGAAAAGAGAGAATTCCTTAATTAATTAGGCAATAGAGGATCAAATAATCACTTAATTAATAATCAGTCTACAATATTAACCCTTATTTTCTTTAGCTTTAGTTTTTATAAATTATTACCTTCTTTATAAATATCTATTTCACAAGTGCATGTTATAAATGGTTTTTAAGTGAAATATATATTAAATTTTAACCTTATTTATACTTTCTTTATACAATAATTAATCACAAAATCTCAGTCTCCTTCTCTCAGCTCTCTTCTTTCTTCTTTCTTTTTCAAGATGTCTTCCCTTCTTTCAAAATGCAAAGTCACTTTGGGTGCAAGTCACCACTTTCACTTCTTATTAAGTTCACTCTGTCTCATTCTCTACTCAAAACAGCATAAAACAATCAGAATACCTCTGTCAAAATACCTTCTCTCTAGATTTCCCCCCAAAAAAGAGTAAGAAAATCATATGAAAGATGTCTTTTCTTCTCTCTCCGCCCTGGTCTACCATCTGTCAAATTATCTGCACCACTGCCATTTTATCCGCCTGATACGCCGGCTCCTACTGCCAAGTCCTCTGCTGTTTCAAACCTTGGTTTGGAGCTTCCTTCTCATCTAGTTCTCAAAATCTTCTTTCTCTCATCAGTATCCCTTCTCAATCCACTTTCCACCACTATGTCACACTGCTTTCACTCTTCGCTTACGTCTCAAATCTTCAGATAGAGTCATGAAGATTGATCTCTTCCGCGGTGGTTTTCGGGACTTTTCCCTGCAGGATCTGGGAATCGTGGTTTTCCTTCAATGACTTGGGGTTTTTTCCTTTCTATTGTTGTCCCCTCCAGGATCTCACTTCGCCTCTATGAGCTGCCAGACATGGACTTTTGGACATGCAGGACAGGATGCCATTCCTCCGCGTCGCTATGATAAGACACCCCAGCCAAAAGTCTGTTTCTTGTTTCATTATTATATTAATCAGTCTTTCTCAGGTCTTCTTTCCTATTCTTTGATTTTTTAAATGGTGAATCTTTGGCAAGTTTGCAATAAAAAATGTTCCAAATACAAATCTGAAAAAATGAATACATATTCAGCCACAATATCTGCTAAAAATTCAATTTATTATGGGGGTAGATTGCTTGAGGGTCCCCAAATTTTTCAGACTTAAATTTCTACTAACCTAACTAGAATTCAGGTAATAAATGTTGATTGAGGTTATAGTCCAAAACACTTTGAAATAAAGCTTTGTTATATATTTTGCCTTTGTACATTGAGCTTGAAGGAAACTGCAGCCAATCAAGCCACTGTAGATCCTCACTCTTCAGTGCAGGAGAATAAAAAATGACTGCTATTGAAAATCTCAGCCTGAAGTTCAAATGTTAAACAGGCTTGGAAATCTCAGAATTCGGATGGTATCTGTTTATTGATCCTTCTCAGCTTTCATTATAAAATGAGAAGCATGTTGTTTCCTAGAAAATAAAATTGCTATTCCCTAGCTGGTCCTTAACCCAATCAAATTATTCAATACAATCCCATATTGACTGGTAATGTAAGGGTTCATGATGGTGTCCACCATCCCAACAGAAGAAACTTCTTGGATAAGAAGTAAAAAAATTTCAAAAAAACCCCCCAAGAAAATCCAATTGCCTTTTGGAATTAGGGTCAGCTATGACCTGGATGATTGGGAATCTTCATAGACAATGCTGATGATACTATTGCCTCTATTCTACATATTACTTTATACCAAAAGCGTTCAGACGGTTCTCATTTTTTGCTTATATGACCAAAGAAAGATTAACAAATATTTATCAAACCTAGATTTAGTCCACTGGGATTTATTGATAGGTTAGTCTATGTAAGAGCCTAACTTAAGCTTTAACCCTTGGATATTTTTTCATTATTCTTTCATATTTTAAATGAAGGCAGAGCTGTGGCACTTTTGTCATTTAATAAACAGGATGTCTTTATACTTCCAACTACTAATCTATTCAAATGTGTCTGAAGATCCATTCACACATAATAAATAGTAAAACACATAAATGAATATAAACAAAAGCCAGCTGCTGCCAGTCTTGAAGACGTAAAAGGGGTGATTCCAATATTTAGAGAAATTAAAATTAAGAACAATCTTGCTGTCTAGCTTGATTTTAAAATTGCAGTAGGTTTTGTACAGATCAATGTTTAAAAAATAAAATTAATAACAACAAAATTCTGCTTTTCCTAAATTAAACTTCTTGAAATAATCTTTTCTGTATACATGATATTTTTAATGTAAATGGAATTTGAGCATTTCCTGAAGCAGGAAACATTTCACCTGTGCAGAAGAAAAAAAATTACTGTCTTTTAAAAATCAAATGAAACAATCTGGATGGACTTAAATGAATGTTTTGATCGCACATATATTTAAAAGGTACACCCAGATATTTTAGATAATTTTCTACTACAAGATTTATGGTCAAAAGGAGCATAAATGAGCAAAAGGAACAAAAATTAAAATTAAAATATCAGATCCACTGTGGAATTATAAATTATATAAACCTTCGAAGGGTTATCTTAAATATATTAAACCTATCTCTGATATCAGATATAACCAGTCCTATGTAGAGATGCATTTTAAAACCCATTCTTGAAATAACAGGAAATAAAAATGGTATGAATACTTCATAATAATAGCATATAATTAATCATATTTTTCCAGCAGTTTCAATGACTTTTGCTGGTTTCCTGTAATAATGAATGTGCCCAGTGAAGCAAAATTATATTAAGCCATATATTAAATTGTTTTGCTTGAAGGGTATGGTAGCCAGATTGGATCTTAAGATGGCCACTTGTACTCTTCCCAAGTGACATTACTGCCAGATAATTAACCTTGCTGTTTGTTTAGCATCTTTAGAATGCTTCATTAATCATTCAGTCAATTATCTATTCATAATGGTTGATAGCAAAGGTAAAATTGCTAATTAAAATCTTTTGGATCAAAGTGGTTGTCAGATTGGACAATATTTTCATCTCTGTGAACAATATCTTCTATGATATTGCAACATGCAAAAAGTGAAAGAATGTTTTTTCTTGAACTCACATATACATTCAATAACACATAAATATTAGTATCTGAAGTGCTCTGAATATTGCTAACTCTATAAAATTGACAGATGCTCCAGAATCCAATAAAACCGTGAGCCTCTCTTCTCACCTGTGGTTTAAAGACAAAAAAATAAAAACTTTCAGCAATTAAATTGACTTAGATGGAGTCAAGCTATATTTAGTGATTGAATAGGCCCTCCTGCAAGCTCTTGTGAGCGAAGGTGGTTGTTATGATTTCCCTGAGCCTGTGGTCTTTGTTCAGGGCATCATTCTTCCATGCCCTTACTGAATGGTCTTCATCCCCTTTGGGGGCTTTGACTGGGCAGTTTGTCATCCTAGCCTAGATTCTCTTAAATAAAAACAGAGTACTAGATCTCTGTGAAGAGTCTAGGACAATTTTCCATGGCCAACTTTCCACAGTGAACTTGTTGCAGCCAACTTGCCAACTTGATGCAGCCAAATTGCCATTGCCAATTCACCATGGGATAACTCTCCACAGCCAATTCACCACAGTACAACTCACCATGGGACAATTTAGTGCTGTATTAATTGTTGTATTCATTCAATTACTTTTATTATAGGTGACAACATGTCAGGCTCTGGGCATAGTGATGTACCTTGGAGCCTACCAACTCGAAGTGCTCCTGGAGGAATCCCAGTTTGTGGCAAGACTTTTCATGCTGCCACTGAGCTGATATACCACTGAACAGCTGATGACCACTGAGCAACTGATGAACCGGCATCCAGCTAGCTTGCGCAGCGACAACAGCAGTGGAGAGACTCCTGAGGAAAACCCAGACTGATGACATCATCAAGGAACTGGGACATACCTCTACAATTGTGAAGACACTTGCTGATGGGGAGGGGTTTAATGGGTGAAAGCTGGGCTGGGGATAGACAAGGATTTTAGGTGAGGGGATGATAGGAGAGGCAGGGAATGGTAATCCACAATTAAATGTCAGAAGCATAGAATGATTAGTGGGGGAGATTAGAGTGATTAGAGTGGAGCGAAACTCAGGAGGTAGATGCATTTAGGTGAGAGCATGGCCACAGTTATATAAACAGTGGGTTTATATAAAACAGGCAGATGCTCCCAGCACTGACCTTAATTGGCTTCCTGCTGTTCTTGTCAGATGGAGAGTTCATTGTCTGTGAATAAACCTTTAGTCAGCTTTACTCAGCCTGAAGTGTATGAGTTGGTTTGTTTTTCCTGAAAATCTGTGCACTTCCAGGACACCAGAATGTTAGCACTGACATTTATCTTTATTGTCTGCTGTCAAGCTAAGGTGTGGGATGGTGGAGGGAATAGATCTGGAGTTTGTGCCAGCTGTGGAGTCAGAAGAGAAAGTGGAGAAGGTTGAGGGGGGTGCTGGAGGATTCTGAGGCCAAAAGACCTGCACTGAATGTACTGCACCCAATAGTGAGATCCAAAACAAGAAAGTCAAAAAGGCTAAGCGAGCCATTGGAAAAGGTGGAGGTTGGAATGGATGACTGGAAGTCACAACGAAGTGCTCATAACTGTGGCTCAATTGAGAAGTGGAAGGTGTGGAGATGGCAGGGTTTGGATGACAATGGCTGTACAGTTCCTGGCAGTAACAACTTAGATATTTTAAGGGCACAATTTGGTGAGGCATCGGTACAGGAGCCTTCTGGGTGGCATAAAAAGGAAGGGCCAAGTTGGATATGTAGCTATGGGTTCTCAAGTGGGCCATTATGGAACTCCAGTCCAGTGGCACCCCTAGGGCTGGACGTCAGTAGGCCCATGGAATGTTAGTACTTACAGTCTAGATGCTTCTATGACATTGTTGCAGCACTGCCCAGCCAAACAGGTTTGCTCAGGAGATGAATATCTGATTCTGGGAGTACACAAGAATGGAGCCATGTGGATGAGTGACAGGAATCCATCAAGCTATGGAGTGTGCCCCAGGAACACTCCCTAGACCATTGTAGGGTCCATCACAAGGTAGGTGTGGTCTCCCGCTATTACAAGCTACCTTCAAGGGGAATCCAAATTGTGTTCCAGTCTTTCTTGAACAGGTTATTAAACACCTGGATCTGTATGGGAAATTCTAACCATCCCATTGGACTATAGTGGTTGCCATAATGGGGGTATTAGCAGGTGAGGGTGGAGAATGGGCTGCTGTTCTGCATAGGGAGTGCTCAGTGGAATTGGCTGGTGTGGGCCTCTTTCTGGATGCTCTGTGATATCGCTTCAAAGATAGTTCATGAGCCCAAAAGGCGGAAGACGATTTATGAGTGCTATGACAACACGGACGGCCAGTGAAGGAATATGTGCAGGAGTGCAGAAGGACAGCTGTCAGGCTCCATGCTTGTCCAGAAAAGATGTTGGTCCATTTATTCAGGGAAGGATTGGACCAGCAGTTGAGCCAAGTGTTTTTATACCGGGATCTGCCATCAAGGTTGCAGAAGTGGTACCATGCAGCCATTGAACTGGACTCTGGTTTACATCGACTGAAAGTACAGAGTGATGTGGGGATTGGAGTTCATAGAGGATGATCCAGTAAACCAAACCCGTCTAGACTTCTTCTCAGTCAAACCCAACAGGGGACAGGGGAGTTTAAATGTTATCAGTGTAATCAACCTGGACATAGGGCAGCTGAGTGCTCAATACCTCCTTTGCGTATGTCAAGACAACAACAACCTCAAATGGGCCATGGGATTGTGAGATCCAATGATCATTCTCGACAGCCTCCCAAATGCTCCAGAGGGGTGGGCCAATCAGGCACCAATACTGACTTTGAACCAGGGGGCAGATGAGATGGCATCTGCCAAGAAATCAACTCAAATTGCATACAAAGTGGATTAGGGTAGTAT
Organism: Laticauda laticaudata; assembly: GCA_004320025.1. Classification (NCBI taxonomy): domain Eukaryota; kingdom Metazoa; phylum Chordata; class Lepidosauria; order Squamata; family Elapidae; genus Laticauda; species Laticauda laticaudata. The sequence continues at coordinate 75,277 of BHFT01002014.1, read as the reverse complement.
AGATGACCCAATCGTAAGTAGACCCTTTCACTCTTTTGTTATACCACTCATGATTACAAACATCACAATGAATCGAAAGTTGGGCCTTGGTGCATTGATTGACTCAGGGTATACAAGGTGTTGCTGCAGAAATTGGAGTTACAGCTAATACACCTACTTACTCCCATACACTTTGAACAGGTGGATAGGTCCATACTGGGAATAGCAACAGCAACGCACCAAACAGAGGCTGTGTGTATGGATATGGGAGATCACTGGGAGCAGATTTCTTTTGTGGTTTTGGACCATATGATGGAAGGTGTAATCCTTGGGTTAGCATGGCTGGATAAATGGGGCCCAAATATTCAATGGGAGGGAGCTTTCAGGAAGATACAGTTGGCAGTAGGATTTGATCCCTCAAAGGAGGACATAGCTGATGCCGTATCAGCCACCGCAGCACACAGCTAATTGGCTGATAGTTCCACTGACTCTAACCCTGCTTATCCTAAGGTATACAATGACTTAGCTGACGTTTTTAATGACACCAGTAGCAATCAGTTACCACCCCACTGGCTTACTGACTGTGCAGTTGAATTAATCCTGGAAGTTAAATTACCTAAACCCCAGATGTACTCAACTGGAGATGGAAGAAATGCGCAAGTATATAGAGAAAAACTTTATTATTAGGGGCTTTATTAAACCAAGACATGCACATATAGCAGCTCTGATCTTGTTTAGGAAGAAAAAGAATGCTGTGTGTGGATTTTAGGGATCTCAATGCTGCCACTGTCTCCACTACCACTCATCATGGATTTGTTAGCTACCTTAGCAAAAGATTGAATATTCACAAAGCTAGACCTACATGAAGCATATTATAGATTACGCATGAGGGCCAGTGATGAATGGAAAACAACATACAACTGTCTACTGGGGAGCTACCAATTTAGAATTATTCCCTTTGGGTTGCAGCGGTTTTTATGCAGATCATAAATGAGGGTTCTGCATGAACATTTGTATAGGACTGTATTGGTGGAACTTGATGACTTTCTGATATATTCAGATACAATGGAGTAACATGTACAATTGGTGAAACAAGACCTTAAAAATTGTTAAGCAGTTCAGTTATTTGTGGGGATGGAATTCTACTGGTTCAACCAGTTCTATAGAACCCCTTGTTAACTTTCTAAGCAGTTTGGAAAACCAGTAGTTAGAAGAAATCTTTTGTTTTTTTCTACCCTTATTACATTCTTGGCAGACAGCCTAGACTTACTGTCTCCCAAGGAGGGTTTTTTTTTCTTAAAGGGGAAGAGTTGTTTTAAGCTTTTTACACTGTTATTAGGAGGAAATACTGACCTGGAAATACTTCTTCTTGGCTAGCTGGAAAGATTGATATTCAAATGGGTTTACATATCCTTTCTGAGTTTTGGTCTGAAATTGGTTTTTGGTAAAGTTTAATTCTGTGCATGGTGACGTTTAATCCTGTGTTTATTGATAGGATAATTTTCCCTATTCAGCTTTGTTTGGAAGGAAAAGGATTAATCTATGTTCCTGAAAAGAAACTGGTCTGAGAAATCTGCTAGTTCCTGTGTCTATTTGTTCTGGTAATTGGTTTAACAAGCAACAGCTACTGTTGTGATTTAATTATTTCTATTGTGTTTGAATTTTTTCCTGCCTCATGGTTTCTTTTTCTATCTGGGGAGGGGATCTTCCTTCACTCCTTTAGTGGTATCTGGCACTGTCCTTTTGGGATGTACTTCCAAGAGGCAGGATGCAAGCTTGCCACTGATTTTTTTACTGCCTTTCTGGGGGGCATGTGACCTTTCCTTAAATCTGGATGATTTCCTTAGGATATCTTGTGAGGTGAGTGAGACCAGCTGGTATCTTTGAGTGGTGCAAATGAATCTAAGGATTGCTTCTCCTGGGTGTGCTTTTTCTGGAAAGCTTAAATGACCTCTTTGCTAAAGGGTTTCACTTTATGAACAAGAGTTGACTGCTGATAGTTATCATTGCATTTTAACTATTTTATTCCTCAAGGTGCTATAGCACCCTGCCTTATCTGTAACTCTGGATTGCAGGCATTTTTAATCTAATAATTGGTATTTATTCATTGGTATTGGCAGGTTTTTGCAAGCAAAGAAGCTTTTTTGTATTTTTGTACAGGTAATCCTTGACTTACAACAGTTCATTTAGTGGCCATTCAAAGTTACAATTCATACTTATGACCAGTGCAGCATCCCCACTGTCATGAGAAGCCAGGTGAGGAGAAGTGCCCTCGACATGAGTGATGTCGAGGCAGGATATAGCCATGGACTTCATAGTAGAACTACCAAACAGCCATGGATATACGTCATTTGGACGGTAATAGATTTATTTTCAAAACAAATGCATTTTATATCCTGTGCTGGTCTGCCATCTGTCCATAAATTGGCTGGTCTCTTTATTAAATGTATTGACAGATTACATGGAGTGCCAAGGCATATAATATCAGATAGAGGAGTGCAATTTACTGCTCGGTTCTAGAGTGAATTTGTTCATTTGATAGGGTTATTATAGGGACTGAGTAGGGCTTATCATCCGAGCATGAATGGCACTGCTGAATGAACTAATACAGCTACAGAATGGTACCTGTACTGCTAAGTTTCCTATCGGCAAACTGACTGGTCTGAGGTGCTACTGTTTGCTCAGGTAGCATATAACAATACAGTACATAGCAGTACAGAACATATCCTCCCCTTTTTTTTTTATCATATCTGGAATTGATTTTGGTACCCATTCTTGAATAGCCACAGGGAACACAAGAAGCCATGACAGCTATTATATGGTCTGGAAAAATTAAGGAGACTTGGAGGACAGTACACCAAGCATTACAGGATGCTTTTACTTCATATAGAAAGCAAGCCAATAAGAAAAGGACTATCATAAAGTCTTTGACATCAGGGAGCCTGTATACCTGCCTACTAAGTACTTAAACCTAGGACTGCCCTATAAGAAATTAGGTCCAAAATATGTTGGACCATTTCCCATAGTTTAGATAATCAACCCTGTCATCGTACAATTAAAGCTGCTATCACGGTTCAGATGGGTGCATCCCATTTTCCATATTAGTCTTCTCAAACCAGCTAACATAGAGAGTATTCGGTCTCAACCCTAACCTCCTTGCCCCATAAGGGATGACCATTATGAAATAGGAGAAATCCAGGATTCCTGTAGGCATAGAGGTACTTTGCAGTATCTGATAAGGTGGAAAGGATATCCAATTGTGTGCGCTTCATGGGTTGCCAATACGGATGTGAACACTCCATGACTATGCCGGCAATTCTACCTGTTAAGGCCATAAACACACATATTCATTCTCATTTTGCAGGTAGATCTCTGGTAGAGGGACAGCCTGTCAGGCTCCGGGCATGGTGATGTACCTCGGAGCCCACCAACTCAAAGTGCTTCTGGGGGAATCCCGGTCCATGACAAGACTCTCCATGCTGCCACTTATTTGATATGCCACTGAACAGCTGATGACCATTGAACACCTGATGAACCAGCATCCAGCTAGGTCATGCAGCAACAGCAGTGGAGAGACTCCCAAGGAAAACCCAGACACTGGTTACATTGTCAAGGAGCAGGGACACACTTCTACAATTGTGAAGACATGTGCAATGGGTGATATCTGAGTTGGGGATAAACAGGGATGTTAGGTGAGGCAATGATAGGAGAGGCAGGGAATGCTAATCCCTGATCAAATGCAAGAAGTAGGGAATGATTAGCAGAGGAGATTAGACTGATTATAGAGGAGCAGAACTCAGAAGATAGGTGCGTTTAGGTGGGGGCATGGCCACAGCTATAAACAGCACTGGGAGGCAGATGCTCCCAGCGCTGACCTTAATTGACTTCCTGCCATTCTTGTTGGTTGGGGAGTTTGTTGTTTGTGAATAAACGTTTACTCAGTTTTACTCAGTCTGAAATGTATTAGTTGGTTTGTTTTTCCTGCAAATCTGTGGACTTCCAGGAGACTGGCTGAGACCACATTTTCATTGAAATTATTGTAACTCTGTATTTCTTGATTGACTTTCTTTATTTTATTGTTATTAGCCATGATTCTGTTGAAATTAATTTAACTTCTGTATTTGTGGAATTGTCCTGTGGCAAGTTGTGCTACTGTGAGTTGGTCATGGAGAATTGGCGTCGGCAAGCTGGCTGCAGCAAGTTGTCCCATTCTGCTGTGTGGGTCTCTTTCCTCAGCAGCTGCCATTCTCCTGGCTACCCCAGTTTGCATGGCTTCCTCTTCCTTGCCACCATGAGTGGCTTTATATTGAGACTTTGAATTTGATTCCTTCTGTAACACTGAATTTCTTTAATGTATCAGTTGATGTTGACCCAAAGCTGCAAAGTTGATCTACTTCAAGATTCTTTGTCTTATCAGTTCAGCCCTATTTGAGTGCCTAGACCTAGCTTAAACTGTGCAATTAGAACTACCTCATTCCAGTACAGGTCTTCTGTGATTAATTTGAATTTGTCTATGTTCAGCCTGATCCTTCTTTTACTCTGTTTGGTGAATCTGGCAGGCAGCTGTCACTTTTCTTATCAGATCTCCAAAATGACCTCTGAAATTTCCATGAAGTTCTGGTAATTATCCATGATTGCATTATTGTGTTCAATTATCAAGAATGCCCACTGAGCTACTGATTCCATTAATAGATTCAACATGAAGGATATCCTTGAACAGTCAGTTAGAAATACTATCTCTCAGGTTGCTAGAAATAATTCACACTTCTGTGAAGATTTGCATCTTCTCTGGTTCTCCTCTAAATCTTTTTAGCAAACTTCCATGGGCTCTCTGCAACATTGGTTGCACTACTGGAACCATTAGTAGGGTCAGAACAACTGGAGCTGCTTACAACGCTTTGGCACCTGTTGCAGAGGTGAAGTACTATTGCTGCAAATGGCATACTTTATCTGATCTACAACCTGATGATCTGGAACCTCATTCATTATTCCTTGGTCTGTTGGCATTCCTGCTTAGAAATCAGTTGCCATTCTGGTTGTTGTTGTTAGTCTCTGAGAGTGAAGTTGATAAGTCTAGGAAGATTAATGTTAGGCATGAACAACCAGATCCACATGTGAAAAGTTCCATTAGTTACTTTATTGTTCATGCCTATTTCATTGGAATCTTCCTAGAGCCAAACATTTCACTAAATCAGGGTTAGATAGCAGACTCATGCAATTTGAAAGGGCAATTTGGTACTGGATCCAATCATGCCTCACTGCAGGAATCCAGATTAAAGCATCCCAGAGAGATGGTTGTCTAGCCTTCTAACTAAACATCTTCAGTGAAGAATAGCTAGGTAACTGGATTTACATCAATATGCCTTTACTGTTCGGAAGATTTTTCGAACATTCAGTTGGACTCTGCCATATGCTGTATATTCCATATCTATTTCTTATGTTCATTGACTATAATTTGCTCATTGGTTGTATATTCTCAAAGCTGAACACATTGATCATCTTCCATGTTTTTTAGATGTCAATTTCTAGAAATATAGCTAATTTGTTGCAGCAAAAAAAAAATGTAACTTGAAGTTACAAATTTAGTGTATTGAAAAATACAAATTTAGTGTATTGAAAAAGAAAAGCTGTGAACTATTTTCAAGGCTTTATAAAGGTTTTCTTTCATAGGGATCAGAACATGTAATTGTAACTTGGAGGTTGTTTAATCTAACCCATTACTATAGCAATTCAAATATTATTTTGAAAACAATACTATTGAAGGGGAGATCACCATCTTTCAAAGCAATCTGTTCTATTATAGAGTAATTCTAACTTAAGAAGTTTTCTCTGATGTACAACCCAAATCTTTTTTCCTTAAAGACATACTTTAAGGCATTACTCAACTCTGAATAACTCCTACATGATATTTGTCCCTTCAGTTTTGTCTCTTATAAAATATTAAGAGAATTTGTAGAAATATGTGGAGGGTGAAAGCATGGTACAATAAAAAAAAATCTTCCACCCATTAATTAAAGACAGTTCTACTGAGTCAAGTCTTCTTGTTTCACTTAAGAAGATATAAAGGAAGAGAGGAACAATGCAATCTAGTCCTTTCCAGCAGAAGAAGACAGAAAGAGATCTTGAAAGCTCTTGTCCCAAGTGGAAAATTTGGCAAAACTGAGAAGTGTAAGGACTGAGTATGGAATCAATCCATTCTAATCTATCTCTAATTGAAGCAAAACTTCACAACTTTATGATAGAAACATACAATGGTATATATTAGAATGGAAAGGATGATTTAAAAAATGTTAAACTGGAAGAGACTATACAATGGGAAGCAGGGGTGGGATTCTACCAGTTCACACCTATTCACTGGACCTGGTTGTTAACATTCTAAGCAGTCCGGAGAACCAGTTGTTAGAAGAAATTACTGGCCTAATCCTGTAAGGAAGGCAGGAAGGAAACATTCTGGTGTTGCTTACAGAAACTGCCTCTCCATTAACCCTTATTACATTCTTGGCAGGACTAGACTTCCTGTCTCAGGAACGTCTCTGGAGTTTTTCCCCCTCCTTTGCTGATACTTTGCTTGTGTGGAGTTCAAAGTTACAATGGCACTGAAAAAAGTGACTTATGACCATTTTTCGCAAATTAGGACTATTGCAGCATCCCCACAGTCATGGGAGGCCAGGCAAGGAGACGCATGCCTCAATGTGAGTGAAATTGAGTTGGCCACACCCAGCCAATAACATGACCACCAAGCCACGTCCACCCAGTCACATGACCACCAAGCCACACCCACCAACTAAGCCACGCCCACAGAACCGGTTGTTAAAAAATTGGAATCCCACTCCTGATGGGAAGATATATATTTTTCTTGAACTTTAAGTTTGAGTCATAATTTGATGGCATATTTGGTACTGTTTTACTGGATGTTGTACATATAATTCCACCATGAAAAAATAGAAAGCAGGAGCACTTAAATAAACTCTTGTCATTCAGTAACTGATTTCCAGCACAGTGACCTTAAACAGTTTCCCTCAGAATCAATAAACTCAAAACAGACTCTCAAGAGATGGAACAGATGAATTTGAGGCTATGTTCAGTCCTTAGTTGCTGTATTTAAACTGAGGTAAAGGGTACTTGAAGCTGTGCTTCTTCCTGAAGAAAATGAGAATGCAATTAAGGATAATGAGGATTTAAATTAATAAATTATAAATAAACGGCCGTAAAGTTGGAGACAAAACATGGTAATAAGTGGTAATTATGTCTTTCATTTCTTAAATGAATTTCCAAAAGGATTTTCCCTCTACACATTTTGTTCTCTCTGGTTTTATCTGCATTTTAGTGCAGTGATTAGAAATTCTGAATTCATCATGTAGCATAACCATAAAAACAGAAAATAATATTAAAGGATTAGATGATAAGGGCTGCATATTGGCTAAATATTTTGTCCATTGCTGTCTCTGTACACAAAAATAGAAATATGTTAATTCTCAAGGGTGATGATGGAGATTGAACTATGTGGCACTATTCATTTTATTAATGGAAATAAAATGTATGGGAGCTATTTTCCTAAATGCCATTAAATTGCTTTTTTCAGTAAGCCACTGTCATTACTGTTTAGCTTGTTCTCTCATACTTTCTAAATAAATGGTGAATTAGAGTCTGCATGAAAAAAAATAGAAAGCATTAGTAAATATTTCTAATAGGAGCTAGCATTTCTACATGAAGTACCATTATTATTAATAATGATGATTTGTTGAAATTTATTGGCTGCCCAAATCTAATGGACATTAGGTGGCATAAAATAAAAAAAAACAAAAAAAACCACAGAAAAAAGCTTTAAATCATTAATCAGTTCAGACTAAAGTACTGTTGCAACAAAACCAACAAAACAAAATAGAGGCCATTAAACAATGACAAACACTAACCCCATATTTAATATTATTGTTATTTTGCTTGCATTTAAGCAAAATGGAACCTGCATTACCAATTATTTTTCATAAGGTTTTCTCTTTCTATCTATATCCAGCATTTAGGATCACAGTAAATACTTTTGGTGAAAATGGGACTCTATCATACTTTCTTTTCTGATAGAGCTAAATAAAAAAATGTAATTGTTCAAGAGAAAGCAATTCTATTTTTTAAAATAAATAAATAAAATAAAATCCACCATTTGGGAACTGAAAATAGATAACCTTATAAGTATGTGACTGATTTTTTTGGAAATAGAAAAGCTAATATTAATACGAGATTGAAAAAGACTTTTCTGAATAGAAAGGAGACAAAAGAAGAGAGAGTATAACCATTCTCTAGAAGCTCATATCTGTCAACTACTGTGTAACCAATTCATTTTTTGGCTGGGGAATATCTAGAATTTTAAGGAGTAAAATCAGTCTTGAAAGATTCTGCAAAACTTAATACATCCATTTTCTCTCCTAGGTCTTCTAAGTTCTATTAAAAAAAATAGACTTAACTCTCATGACATTCACTTCTTGAGGAAACCTGAGGAATTCAAAAAGGCTGAGAGGATGTAATTTGCTTAAGCCCATGTCACACCGCCCAATGGATGCAAAAAGGACACAGCGGATGAGCAAAATGTTCCATCCGTTGTTATCCGCTCTCAAAAGGGCAAAAATTTGCATAACCGGAGCGGATAACACAGACGCGGGGAGGACGCAGGGCGGATGCGGAACAGAAGACCAAGCAGATGGAAGCGGATGGGAAGCGGATGGCGCATCCGCAGGGCTTCCGGGGGCCTCAGCAAAGTGGAGCAAAACGGATATAGCGGATGCAGAACGATGCACAGCGGAAGCCTAATGGATGCCTGCGTTAATTGCGCATGTGGGAGGATGCATTGCGTCAGCCCCATGGATATAATGGAAGCAGCTCGGAAGCAGGTCGCCATTCAGAGGAAAGACCTGCTGCCGGATGGATTGGCTGCCTTGCCTGCCCTGTCTGCATGTCTGCCTGCCAGCCTTGCTTCCAGCCTCCCTGCCAGCCTTGCTGCCAGCCTCCCTGCCAGCCTTGCTGCCAGCCTGCCTGCAGCCTTGCTGCCAGCCTGCCTGCCAGCCTTGCTGCCAGCCTGCCTGCCAGCCTTGCTGCCAGCCTTGCTGCCAGCCTTGCTGCCAGCCTGCCTGCCAGCCTTGCTGCCAGCCTGCCTGCCAGCCTTACTGCCAGCCAGTCTGCCTGCCAGCCTTGCTGCCTGCCTTCCTGCCAGCCTTGGTTCATGTCTGCTTGCCAGCCTTGGTGCCTGCCTGCCTGCAAGCCTTCCTGCCAGCCTTGGTGCTGGCTTCCTTGCCAGCCTTGGTGCCTGCCTTGTGCCAGCCTTCCTGCCAGCCTTGTGCCTGCCTGCCTGCCTGCCATCTTGCCTGCAAGCCTTCCTGCCAGCCTTCCTGCCAGCCAGCAACCCCACAACCGTGCGGAAGCACAGCAAGCCTCAGCCATCTGCTGCCAGCCCTTGCAAGAGGGACAGGGCTACCATCCCGCCCCTGGCCCTCACTCTGGTTCTGCTGGGGCTTCTGCAGCATGGGCTCGCTCTTCTGGGGCTGGGCTTCTGCTGCTTCTGCTTCTGGAGGAGCTGATGACAAGCACTCCAGCACCAGCCACCTCCACAGCACCTGCACCCTTCACCCCTGAGACTGAGCGACCAAGAGGAGTGCCAGAGACTCATGTTTGTTTTATAGCTTCTTGTTATAAAGTCTATCTTTGATTCATACACTTGTTCATTTCTTTTTTTAATAAAGTCTTGGTGGAAACTTTTAGAAATGGTTTAAGCCTTTGCATGCTTGTGGGATGGGTAAGGATAGCAGTGGGATGGGCAGGATACCTTTGGGATGGGTATTAGCTGTGGATAGATAAACCTCCAGTGCAAGCATAGTAGGACTGTATGGTCCACCCTCCAGGTGCACACCTATGGCCCTTTATTATCAATAACAATGTAATCATTGAACCACACATTTCAACATAAACACAACTCTTTATTAAATGCCTTGTTCAATGTAGGGCCAGTCAACATACATGGCCCAATCTCATCCATGTGATGAGACAGGCTGAAGGAAAATCCATTAAACATCTATCATGCTGTCTTGCCACTCCACCACTCCAGCTGGGAGTTGCACCAGCGTCTCAGGAGGTTGCGCTGCTTCTTCCCTTCATGTTGGGGCCTTGCACATCCTCAGTGTCTATCAGGTTTTGCCCTTGCTCCATTCTCAGGCTCCATGTCCCCATTGCCTTGCTGACGGTCCACAAGCCTGTCCTGTAACACTGGGTAGCGGTGCGCATGAGATTGTGCAGGATGCAGCAAGCTTCCAAGATGCTCCTCACGGTCTCTGGGCTATGCTGCATGGTGGTGAGAAGTACCTGGAACCTGTTGGCCAGGATGCCAAAGGCATTGTCCACCACCCGCCTTGCCCTGGACAGCCTGTAGTTGAAGATCTTCTTTACGGGTGGTGGCGTCTGGAGGTATAGGGCTTCATGAGGTAGGTTGTGAGGGAGAAGGCGTCATCCCCCACGATGAAGTAGGGCACATCTTGCGTGTCTGTGGGCAGCGGGTCTGGATCTGGGAAGCCCGCAATGAGGTTGCCTTCCAACCCCTCCTTGAGGACACTGTCATTGTATACCTGGGCATCTGAAGATGAGCCGTTGCCTGAAGCATCGATGTACATGAACTTGTAGTCAGCATCGCCATGGCGAAGAGGACGATGCTGAAGAAGTCCTTGGAGTTGAAATAAGTGGAGCCTGAGTTGGTTGGAGATTTGCAGGCCATGTGCTTGCCATCTATGGCTTCAACGGTGTGGGGGAAGTTCCACTTCTGATACCACTGCTCTGCAACTTTCTTCCATCCTTCTTCAGTGGAGGGGTACTGGAGGAGCTCCTCTTTGTATTCTTCGATGATGGCCTGCACCACTTCTCTGACCACAATGCTGATGGTGTTGGATGGCACCTCTAGCCGTACTGCATGCTACTGTACTGCATGCTCCTGTAGGTGGTCCCGGAGGCCAGGTGGCGCAGAGTGAGTGCCACCTGAGCCCAGGTTCCAGGCTGGGGTGGAATCTGGTGCTCTGCTTGTCAACCTGGGTGTCAGGCACTGCACAACTTCGTCAAACATGGCTGGAGGCATCCTCATGAAGTTCTGGAACACCCAAGTGTCTTCGTTCCTGAGCTCCACCATCAGCTTGCTGTACAGTCCGTCTCTGCTTCTCTGGTTAACCATCTTCGGACCCAGACTTTTTTGGCTGCCTCTTTTTCTTCTCGCAGTAGAGTTCACAGAGCCTGCAGATGGCTTCGCACTGTTGCAGAACGATGGTGGCTGCTGAAAGGCTTTGTTACAATCCACAGTGGACATGACTGGATGCTGTGGAAGAGAAGAGTCAGATGAAGGCTGCAGAGGTCTGAACAGCTGGGCTGCTGGGCTGAAAGTGAGATGCAGATGAGTTGCTTCCCCTTTTATAGGAAATATAGGTTTTCGCTAGGCATCCTCTAGGGATCCTCTAGGCATCCTCTTGACATCCTTAATATCCGAGATAGGTCCACTCTGCGAACATTTTTTCCATTTAAACGCTTTGTTTCCGTGCTGCATCCGTTCTGCATCCATTCTGCGTCTGTTCCGCTTCCCCTGCATCCGGGCGGATGCGAGTTCGCGCAGATGTGTAGCGGATGCCCAGCTGATATAGCTGATGTGTAACAGATGCGTAATGGATGCGTAGCGATGCGTAGCAGATACATAACTGATGAACTGGATACATTTTCCGTGCAAAAGTTTGGGCAGTTCAAATTTTTGGGCGGATGAACATCCATAAACGGATGCTGGACAGATAGAGAGGAAGCCAAACGGAGGCAGTGAGTACTTCGCGTTTTCCAATGGATGGCAAGCTTTTTTGTCCGTTTTACATCCTCTTTGCTTCCGTTGGTTCGGTGTGACATGGGCTTTAGAGACACTTAATGGATGAGTGGGGAATTTGATGTTATAAAATAGAATAGAATAGAATAGTTTTATTTCTTCTTTATTTCTTCTTATTATTTATTATATATATTATTTATTATATGTGTGCTGTTCAGCTTCCTTCGGGTATTATCCCAGTCATAAGTACCTGCGAAAACTTAAAAAAACAAATATTTATATATATAAATATTAATCTTTCGTGGGTACTTACATGTGTGCTGCTCAGTTTCCTTCAGGTATTATCCCATGTCATTGTAGTGCTTTTAAGTTGTAGCAACGTTTCAGCAGAATCTCATCTGCCATCATCAGGCTTCTACAGAAGTTTGTACAAACTCTATACAGAAGCCTGATGATGGCAGATAGATTCTGCTGAAACGTTGCTACAATTTAAAAGCACTACAATGACGTGGGATAATATCCGAAGGAAGCTGAACAGCACACACACACCACACAACACACACAAATATATATATATAATATATAATATATATATATATATATATATATATTTATATATATTATTATATATATTATAAATAAAATTTATATAATTAATAATTATTTGTATATTATTATTTTATTTCTTAGATTCCGTTGGTTTGCCTATCTATAACTGTTTTTTATTAGCTTATAACAGCAGATGAACAAGACCTTTAGTCTGATCTGGATTTTCTTATATTTAAGTTAGAAAAACAATTACTTTTTACAAACAATTGCCTCCAAATGATTTCACATACAATGGAAAGCAATTCCTGCTTACATTCTTTAAATTAATGAACCACGTGAGCATTTGATTCGATAGATTAAATTGAAAGAAGGAAAAATTGCTCCTGTACTTTTAAATCTAAAATCTTTCAAACTGATTTGTTCATTAAAGTTCCAGAAGTTGGATAAATCTTTATAAAACATATTTTATTATGGCTGTGTAGTTTAAAGGCAAATGAGTGTATTGTTCATGATTCTATGAAATATTGCAGCATAAATCATTTTCTGAAGACACTAGAAGAAAATGAAATAATTAAAAAAATAAATCAAGGTGTTTTGTAAATTTTAGGTACATTTTCTGAGTGCAAATTATTTAAGTATATCAAACTGTAAAAAGAGTCTAAGTATTGATATTCAGAATAGTTTTACTGGCTTGAAAATGCTGCCCCTCTTTCAAAAATAATTGTGCCAAAGTCTTCAAGTTTGGCTCATTACATTTTGAAAATATCTATCTTGCCCAAAATTTAAATATTATTTTCCACTATGTTTAGAATTAAATTGTGCCCTTCTGGGACCAAAACCGATAAAACACACTTGGGTATAATATTTTCATTTTATTTGTGACTTACATATTTACTGGGATTAAATGCCATTTTATTTGACCTGACCTGCGTATTATATATCCTGTTTGCATAAATAAGATTAGAATATACATTATCTATAACAAACCATATAATCCATGCCTAAGACACACAGACAGTTTAATGTCAGAGATGAATAATTGTACTTCATTTAACCTTCCAAATTACAAGCAAGAAAGTTCCCAACAATCCTATCCCTAAGTCATGCAGAAAAGGCCACATTTTTATGGCCTTTCTAAAACCAACTAAGTAAGGACAATCTCTTTGGGAGGGGCATACTGTTCTAAAGAAGAAGGAGTCAATTGAATCAACCTCTTTTTGAGCCCCACTGATGAAAATCCTGGAATGAAAGAACCTGAAGTGAGACCCTTTAATATGACTTTATTGCATGGACAGAAAAAAATGGGAGTCCCAATGCATCCAGATCATTTCTAATAAAGATCTTTAAAAGTGACAGCAACCAACTTAAATTGCACTTTGAAGAAAACCAGTAACCAAACTGTTCCTGAAGTAGTGAGGTCATAAACCAGCCATCCACAACATTCTGAATCAATTATAGCTTCAGAATGTCTTCAAGGGCAGCCCTGTGTTGGATGTATTTCAGTAGTTCAGTGAGAGCCAAACTAACATAAGAGTGAGAGGTTTAAGATTGGGAGAGGGACATTCTTTTCCAGAAATATTGTGACTGTCATGCTGGACAGGGCTGTTGTTGTTGTTGGTTGACAGAGCTACTCTGTTTTTTGCCTTTGAGTAGCAATTGAGAGTTAACAAGGATCTCCATGATATCAACTGGTTCTTCATGGAGGATTGCAACTCCATTTTGAACTAAAGATTATTTGGCTGGGATTAAGCTTTGACATTTTCTTTCCCATCTAGACCCTAAAAATCTCCAGGAACTGGTCAGAAACTTGATTGCAGGTTTAAAGTCTGAGCATATTGACAATGTTAATGCTATGTTGACAATATAGGACAAGAAGAGGCAGAACCTGGAGGTGGAGTCATGTGAAGAATCAGCCTGGAGTTATTACATTCCTAGAAGTGATTCAAATTCAACTATCCCTCCCTCGAATTCTGTTAACACTTACTAGTGCCAATTTAGTATTGACCATTAATTAACTAGATTCTAGTGCATAGGCATGAGCAATAAATCAGCTTAGCTGGAATTTAATATGTGGTCCTGATTCTTCATGCCTGACAACAGATGATGTTATCAGGCAATTTCATACTGATAATGAACAGGAGAAAATCCCACATTCTCATTCAAGCAACAGCAGGAAGATCATACTTTCCCTGATCTGGTCTTGACAAAGATCAATCACAAACATGAATAATAAATAATAATATAGTATCAGAACTGAATTTACACCAAAATGAAGACTCAAATAAATATAACTAATCCATTTTTTCCAGCACATTCAGAATCTCTTAGAAATGCACTCTTCATCCAAAGATGCAATCTTTGGCCCATCCAGATATCACCTATCTGAAGACTTTCATCAAACAGAAAGGCTCAAGATCCATACTACCAGTGACTAAATTATGTTACACAAAACCCTGTCCACTTACACAGGAGAAATCAGCTCAGGGTCATTCCACTTGACACAACAACACAGCAATTCAATCACCTTTACTGAATTTACCTGGCTGGCATCTAGATCCGAATGAATCTAATAAATTACATAGCTGTTCTTCTGGCCCACATTTTTGAACTATGTTTCAGGTCACCTTAAATTTAATTGATTCAAAAACAATTCCTCAAGTCTGAATATTTCAGAACTAGAACACTTACTGAAGTTTGTAAAATGTAAAACACCTTTGTAAAATGGTGTTAGCAATCTTGCCATGCTTTATAATACTGGTGCTTATTTGCACAAGTATGTAAATATTATACATTTGTAAAATGTAATTTTAACACATTTTCCAAAATTATGATCTCATATATTCTGTCAAGGAGACAGGCAGAGAAAGATAATTTTTTTTCACATCATTCACACTCCCAGAATGCAATTCTATGTCAAATCTTGTGTGTTTCAGTTCTTATCTTTTGTTTAATTCCTTCATTTTTACAATAAAAGAGACACGAAGTAACAAGGAATTCAGCCAAAAATGAATAATTAATGTCATATGTTTTTACATTCCCAAATGAATATACCTTTTGCTGAGATATTATGAAGATTTCCTGATTTTTTAAAAAAACTCAGGGTTTTTTAAACAGGTAGCAATGATGTCTCACAATCTATTCTACTGCCATATTTTTCCAAGTTCTTTTTGCAGTTATAACTTTTTCATACGATATGGTGCATGCACTCAAAAATAGAACATTGAAGTAAATAGATAAAGAAACACAGGAATGTCTACTGACTGATGAGCCCACTGGGAATCCATTAACAGAATATCACTAAGAACTACCTCCTCTGACAGGCTTAGAAGACAGAACACTTCCATGAAAATGAATGACAGTAAATAGCAAGGGATTTTATTTTATCTTAAATCATTTCATCAATAAGTACTTATGTTTTGTTTTGTCCAAGTGGTTTGCTAAAATTAAAGTACATCAATGTCACAAGCTTGCAGGTTTTTCAGAAGTGACTATAGGTTTGTTCTGGCTTTCTGCCTGATGATATGTGGAAGAGGCAATACACAGTGCCTATGAATGAGATCATTTTCTGCAAAAATTATAATGTCATTTGCACTTACTCCATGTGCTTTCCTTTTATTTCCATTCTGCAATGGTTCTGAAGAGGCACAGATAAAGTTCAGAAGACAAATTTCTGCTGCATAGACAAGCAAGTGGTAAAATTTAGCTCATTGATCCTAGATTCGGTCTTGGAATTCACACATATCACTTTGAAATATTTGTCAGACATGACTATTGGGATATTTAAAATGTGAGCTATATAGAGAATTGAGTCATTGTAAGAAACTTTCTATTGCTCTTGAGTATATTTAATGTTTGGGTTTTCTATAACAAGATAAATGTGTTTCTATTCTTGGATTTGTAGGCTACCAAACGAAAACAAGAAAACTAGTCAGCAAGCAAGCAAATGTCTGATACATTCCAAATTATGGAAAAGCATATATGCAAGAATAGACATGTG
This sequence comes from Laticauda laticaudata, assembly GCA_004320025.1. Lineage (NCBI taxonomy): Eukaryota > Metazoa > Chordata > Lepidosauria > Squamata > Elapidae > Laticauda > Laticauda laticaudata. The sequence continues at coordinate 58,928 of BHFT01002014.1, read as the reverse complement.
AATATGAAAGCTAAAGAATAAAAATATGGGAGTATAGATAATCCTTGACTTATGATTGCACTTGAATCCAACATTTCTGTTGTTAAGTGAGACAGATGTTAAGTGATTTTTGTTCCACTGTATGACATTTCTTGTCACAGTTGTTAAGTAAATCACTGTAATTGTTAATTTTAGTTGCATTGTTGTTAAGTGAATCTGGCTTCTCTATTGACCTTGTCAGAAAGTTGCAAAAAGTGATCATATAACCTTGGGGCACTGCAATCATCTTAAATATGAACCAATTTGCCAAATGTATGAATTTTGATCACATGACTATGGGAATGCCACAATGGTCATAAGTGTGAAAAATGGTTATAAATCACTGTCATGCAAATGCTTTCAGATTAACAATTTTAATACCTTATTGCCATTTATGTGTATTTTTCCATCATGTTAAATCAATTTTACCATAGATGAGTAAAACATTTTTACATGTAAATTCTAATTGGGTCAGATCACCCTTCATATGAAAATGTACAGGAGTATTGTTGTTGGAATACATACATTGTTATTCTAAAAAACCGTACACTGACATATAAGCATGACTGGTCTATGGAGACCAGCTGACTTTTAACCTAAAGTGGGACTACAACTCATAGTTTCCAGGCTTCTAGCCTAATGTCTTCAAGTATACAACAAATTGGCTCTCACTATCATAATCATGTTCATGTCCACGATCATAATCATGTATTTAGTAAACTGGTCTTTGCCTCAGTAGGTGTAATGGTATTGTGGATATTCCAGATCATTATCCATTCATTTGTCATTTGAAGCCTTTACTTTTAACTTAATTTCAAAGTTCAAATCCTTGTCTATGTGTGCTTCAAGTATTTTTCCAGCCTAACTCTATCCTACTTTACATAAACATTAAGCTTTTAATTCATCTTTGCATTCACTCCTAAAATACACATATATTAAGCTAAATGGTGCCATAGTTGCAAAAGGTTATAATAGGCAAAACCTACCAGATTTTGACTGCAAAACCTGGAGGACTAATAAATGGCAAAGTGATGTTTAAAACTTTCTCTTGACTACCATCTAATATTTGTCTGCTTTTTTTACAGCTGGTAGACCTTTCATATGTGTAGGTTATCCTGACTCTAGAACTGTATAGTAAATCAAGCCATTTTGTTAAAATCTTTTTTACAAAAGAAGGACTGTTTGTATCTGATGCAATCGTGTTTTCATTTGTTAAATTTCAGAATACTTGTGAAGCTCAAGTATTATAGCTGGTGAACAGAAGAAAGAGAATGCAGCTTGAAGTTGGTTTTTTTTTTTGTTACAAACCAGTCCTGTTTCTGGGCTGCAATCGCTTTTACTTTTTTTTTTTTTTATATCTCATTGTTATGCACCTTCTGGAGTTAACCTTCCAATGTAATATAGGAGATAGACTCATTATATGCAAAACAAGGTAGTTCAAGCCATGATTTGTCATAATTGTGATGATTATGGCTTACAGCTCATGAAAACCCAAATCCACAATCTCAGTAAATTAGAATATTACATGCAATCAAATAAAACAAGGATTGTACAGAGAACAATATCGAACCTCTGAAAAGTATAAGCATGCATATGTACTCAGTGCTTGGTTTGAGTCCTTTTGCAGCAATTATTGCCTCAATGCGGTGTGGCATGGAAGCTATCAGCCGTGGGCACTGCTGAGTGTTATGGAAGACAAGGATGCTTCAATAGCAGCCTTCAGCTCTTCTGCATTGTTCGGTCTCATGTCTCTCATCTTCTCTTGGCAGTGCCCCATAGATTCTCGATGGGGTTCAGGTCAGGCAGTTTGCTGGCCAATCAAGCACAGTAATTCCATGGTCATTGAATCAGGTTTTTGGTACTTTTGGCGTGTGGGCAGGTGCCAAGTCCTGTGGAAAATGAAGTCCAGCATCCCACATAAAGCTCATCTGCAGAAAGAAGCATGAAGTGCTCCAAAATCTCCTGATAGATAGCTGCGTTGACCCTGGGCTTAATGAAGCACAGTGGACCAACACCAGCAGATGGCATGGCTCCCAAATCAACACAGACTGTGGGAACTTCACACTGGACTTCAAGCATCTTGCAGTGTGTGCCTCTCCATTCTTCCTCCAGACTCCAGGTCCTTGGTTTCCAAATGAGATGCAAAAGTTGTTCTCATCAGAAAAGAGGACATTGAACCACTGAGCAACAGACCAGTTCTGTTTTTCTTTAGCCCAGGTGAGGGGCTTCTGTTGACAAGAGGAATATAACATTTGAAGTTCATGTCCAGGATCTGTCTGTGTGTGGTGGCTCTTGATGCACTGACTCCAGCCTCAGTCCACTCCCTGTGAAAGTCCCCAACACCTTTGAATGGCCTTTTCCTGAAAATCTCTCCAGGTTGTGGTCATCCCTGCTGCTTATGCATCTTTTTCTTCCACACTTTTCCCTTCCACATAACTTTCTATTAATGTGCTTTGATACAGCACTTTGGGAACATCCAGCTTATTTGTAATTACTTTTGAGGATTTCCCTCCTTATGGAGGATGTCAATGATTGTTTTCTGCACAGCTGTCAGGTCAGCAGTCTTTCCCATGAACTGTGATTCCTACATTTAAAGGCTCAGGAACCCTTTGCAGGTGTTATGGCTTCATTAGCTGATTTGAGTGGGACACTTTGAGCCTAGAATGTTGAACCTTTTCACAATATTCTAATTTTCTGAGATTGTGAATTTGGGGTTTTCATGAGCTGTAAGTCATACTCATCACAGTTATGACACATCACAGCTTGAACTATCTTGCTTTGCATGTAATGAGTCTATCTCATATATTAGGTTTACCTTTTACGTTGCATTCCTAAAATCAATGAACTTTTGCATGATATTCTAATTTTTTGAGTTTCACCTGTATATATCAATGGAGTAAATTTCAGAAAAGTATTCCAAAAGTTTTAACAACTTTTTAATGGTTTCTATTCAGCAAGTCATGGTCTCCTTGGATTCAAAATTGGATAAAATTAAAATACCTGTGATTTAAAAAAAAATTCTGGATTGTTATATTAGAAAAAATGTTTCTGGAATAAGAATAAAAAATTATAAACAAATATAATGATTGTTTTTAGAAATAATAGATGTGGCTGACTAAATTAAGAAAGTTTATGAGAATTAGTTGTGATTTGAAGATAATAAATTAGAATCTAAATAGGAATTATTTCTTATATTTGGAAAATAATTACTATCTTCATTTAACTTTGTTTTTGCTCATATAGATAGCCTTTAATTCAAATGGCTTTTTAGGCACTGGATCTAAAATGAAACAATTAGCAAGCTCCTATTTGTAACAGAATTAAGTGAAAAAGAAGAAGCCTTTTTTGAAAACATTTGATTTGTTCACATTAGTTTCAAGAGATCATTATGACTGCACTGTAAGTCAAACTGCCTCTTTCTAGAGCTTACAATACTCAGTTTAGGGCAGTTCCCAATGTGCATGAATCTAGATGCATACTTCAGTGAACATGTCAATTAAAGCTGATTAAGTATTCTACATTCACACTTGATCTTGTCTCACACATAGTTTGCTAATTATGAATAACTTATAGAATAACTTATGTTTCTTATAAAAATATGTTAAGCAGGAAAACAATGAAAACAGAAGTGTTTTATTAATTATTCTTGGTGCCATTCAGTTAGTTGCTGTAGGTCCAGAATGGAAGACAGAGAAAAAAACCCATTAGTTAACTAATTCAATTTACATGCTATCTATCTCCCCAATAGGAGAGATGATATTCACGTGTTTTATAACAAAATATTAAGAATAGTATTTTTTTTAAATATTGAGTGGTGTGTTGCTTTCAATAGTAAATAATCAGATAGTTAAACAAGTGTGGACAAAGCTCAATTAAAATATCTCAGATAGAAAGATAGAAATAGAAAGATATTTGTTCAGCATTAGTTGCATTATATATCAGTCCATATTATCATTTTTCTTGACAAATATATCACTTGAAATATGGTTATATGTGCTTCATCTTTTAAAATTATGGTTCCAATTATTTTTCATTTAGATTTTATAAAAATCACAATATGATTGATGGTATTATTGGACAAATTGCAAGATATGTGAGGGCAGGAGGTGTTTTTATGTGTTCATTTGAAGGAGTTTGAAGTTTTATTTTAACAACCATCTCGCTTGAACTTTGATGAAACTGCCTAAAGAAAGCTCTGAATACAAATAGAAAGGTCGACTTTCCTGAAGCAGTTTTCCCAAGCAGTCCTGATATGTAGATCTGTTGGGTTTAGGATAATTAGAATTCCACAACCAAGAAATAATGTCAAGTTTGGAACACAGAAAATTGTATATAAAATTTGCATTCAATTGGCAAAGTTCTCTTTTATAATGCTCAATTTAACATTAAATAGAATATGTAATTGAGTCATTATTTGTTGGCTGTATGCATCTGTATTCTATATTATTTCTATGTTATTTCATATTATTAAAGATTGATGAATGACTGAAATAAAATAATTCCATGTCATCCAAAATCAAAATCTTAAGGGTATATTTAAGATTTTCCTTGTATAGTCATGAACTACCAGTTAATTTATATACATTTTCCCTAAATAATTAGTTAGGTAATTATCCAGGCATAATTAAAAGTGTTACAAAACAAGAGTTGATATATCAAAAAAGAATGGCTAACCCATGCTGCTTTAAAATGGTCAAATGAAGATATTGATTATAGAATAAAAGCTCACTTGAAGGTCTTACCTTTTAGATACAACAAGCACCTGGCACAATTAAACTTGAACATTAAATAAATGTTATGCTTCATTATTGCACCTGACTTTCATTTCTAATTGATTTGTTCTGATTGCAAAACTAATTTTAAAAAGCCAGCACAGACTGTTTTAACAGAGGAATAGATTCAAGATCATATGAAGTTTTAATACAACTTCATATGACTTGGTAAGATCACAATTGGAATATTGCATCCAATTTTGGTTGTCATGATATAAAAAAGAGGTTTAAGCCCATGTCACACTGCACCAATGGATGGAAAGAGGATGTAAAACAGAGAGAAACACTTGCCATCCGTTGGTTAACGCGATACATTCTATCTTATCACTGTGTCCATTTTTCTTCCTCTCTATCCATCCAGCCATCCGTCTACTGAGGTTCCATCCGATCGGGAAAATGTTATCCAACGCGTCTGTTCTTGCATCCGCTACGCACACGGGGAACATCCGTTCTGCATCCGTCGGGCATCTGTTACGCGTCCGCTACATCCGCTAGGGCATCCGCCGCAACTCAAAATCCGCCTCCAGCAGAAACGGCAACCCGGGAGGAAGCGGAACGGACGCGGAACGATGCGCAGCGTTAGTAGCATGGATGGAGAAAGGATGAAAACGGATGCAGCTCACAAACAAAGCATAAAATGGAAAAAACGTTCACAAGAGGGGACCTATCTCGGATATTAAGGATGTCTAGAGGATGCCTGAGGATGCCAAAGGACACATAGGGGAAAACCTATATTGCTAAAAAAGGGGGAGCAACTCACCTGGGATCTCCACTTTCAGACCAGCAGCCCTGCTGTGCAGACCTCTGCAGCCTTCATCTGCCTCTTGCTCTTCCACAGCATCCCAGTCATGTCACCGTGGATCGTAACGCAGTCCTTTTGGTAGCCACCATCGTTCTGCAAGAGTGCGAAGCCATCTACCAGGCTCTTTCAATTGTTCTAAACGGGAAGAAAAGGAGGCAGCCAAGAAGCGTCTGGGTCCGAAGATGGATCGGGAGAAGAGCAGAGTACGGACTGTACAACAAGCTGAATGGTGGAGCTCAGGAACGAAGACACTCTGTGCATTCCAGAACTTTCATGAGATGCATCCACCATGTTTGATAGAAGTTGTTGGAGTGGCTGACAACCAGAGATTGACCAAGCAGAGAACCAACTTCCGGCCCAGCCTGGACCCTGGGCTCAAGGTGGCACTGACTCTGCGCCACCTGGCCTCAGGGACCATCTACAGGAGCATGCAGTATGGCTGGAAGGTGCCACACAACACCATCAGCATTGTGGTCAGAGAAGTGGTGCAGGTCATCATCGAAAGAATACCTGGAGGAGCTCCTCCAGTGCCCCTCCACTAAAGAAGGCTGGAAGGAAAGTTGCAGAGGCAGTGGTATCAGAAGTGAACTTCCCCCCACTGTTGGAGGCCATAGATGGCAAGCACGTGGCTGCAAAGCTCCAAGCAACTCAGGGTGCCACTTATCACAACTACAAGGGCTCTTCAGCATCATCCTTTTCGCCATGGTCAACGCTGACTACAAGTTCATGTACATCGATGCTTCAGGCAACAGCTCATCTTCAGATGCCCCAGGTACACAATGCCAGTCACCTCAAGGAGGGGCTGGAACGCAACCTCATCATGGCTTTCCCAGATCCAGACCCCCTGCCAACGACACACAAGATGTGCATTACTTCATCATAGGGGGATGACGCCTTCTCCCTCAGAACCTACTTCATGAAGCCCTACACTTCCAGATGCCTCACCCGTGAAGGGAGGATCTTCAACTACAGGCTGTCCAGGGCAAGGTGGGTGGTGGAGAATGCCTTGGCATCCTGGCCAACAGGTTCCAGTACTTCTCACCACCATGCGCATCGCCCAGAGACCGTGAGGAACATTGTGGAAACTTGCTGCATCCTGCACAATCTTCATGCGCACCCGCTACCCAGTCTTGCAAACAGGCTCGTGGACCTCCAACAAGGCAATGTGGGACATGGAGGCCTGGGGAATGGAGGCAAGGGCGAAACCTGATAGACACTGAGGATGTGCAAGGCCCCAACAGAGGCTCAACATGGGGAAGAAGCAGCGCAACCTCCTGAAACACTTGAGCAACTCCCCAGCTGGAGCAGTGGAGTGGCAAGACAGGATGATAGATGATTAATGGATGCTCCTTCAGCCTGTCCATCACATGGATGAGATTGGCCATGTATGGTTGACTGGCCCTACATTGAACAAGGCATTTAAATAAAGAGTTGTGTTTATATTGAAATGTGTGGTTCAATGATTACATTGTTATTGATAATAAAGGGCCATAGGTGTGGCACCTGGGAGGGTGGACCATACAGTCCTACTATGCTTGCACTGGAGGTTTATCCCACAGCTATCTTAACCCATTCCAAAGGTATCCCTGCCATCCCACAGCTATCTTAACCATCCCACAGGTATCCCTGCCCATCCCACTGCTATCTTAACCCATCCCAACAGCTATTACCCATCCAAAGGTATTCCCTGCCCAATCCCACTGCTATCCTTACCATCCCACAAGCATGCAAAGGCTTAAACCATTTCTAAAGTTTCACCAAGACTTTATTGAAAAAAATAAATGAAGCAAGTGTGTGAAGCAAAGATAATCTTTATTAATAACAAGCTTAAAGAAAAAAGACCCAACTAAAGTGTCCAAGTAAAGTCTACAGGTAGCCACCCAGTCTCTGACACTCTTCTCTGTCACTCAGAGGTGTGCCCAGTCTACAGGGTGAAGGGTCCAGGTGCTGTGGAGGTGGCTGCTGCTGGAGTGCTGGTCTGAAGCCACTGGGGTGCCTGGCCCGGAGAGGACAACAGGGGACGATGTGTTGAGGAAGCTCTCAGACAGCTGGCTCAGCCCCGTGATGTTGAGAGCTCCTTCCTCCATGCCATGGGGTGTCAGCCCAGTACCCGATGACAGATGTAATGAGGCCGGCTTGGCTGTGGGGTGGAGGAAGGAGCAGTTTAGGGGGGGCTGTCTGGGACTGGCGTGGGTGGCATTGGTGGCGTGCGGTGGCATCGGTGGCATCCGATGAACCTGTGCCTGGACTGGGAAGGGCTACTGCCTGTGCTGCTGGACCTCCTGGTAGCCGTAGCCCTGGTAGGATGAGGCCTGTGAAAAGTCTTGGAAAAGGAGGGACATCACCTGGGGTGGAGGAAGCAGACTGGACGGGTGGAGCAGGTTCATCTGAATCTGGAGGATTGTGAGCAGATCGGTGATCCTGTCCTTCACCACCTGGTACTAGGTTCCGCATGTCCATGAGGGTCTTGTTCACATAGAGTGAGGAAGAGCTTGTGGTTGAGAAATGAGGATCGGTGTGTACCAGCTGAAGAGAGGATATCTATGATCCTCCTGATGGTGTCTGTTATCTCCAGCAGGACGGTGTGGCTCTGCCTTTCTGTGGAGGTGGAGGTGGGGGTGGATGCGGCGGTTGGACTGTGGTGGAAGTGCTGTCTCCTTTCTCCCACTGCGCCAGGGAGTCCTCCACGTGCTCCGCTACGGTTAGAACAGCTGTCGGGTGGTTCTCCGTCGTGGCCCGCTCCACAGACATCTGCCTGGAGACAGGAGCTGACTCTCTGCCGGAAGAGGACTGGCTCTCAGCAGGTTGCCTGAGAGAGAGGGTAGTGAGAGGGGCTGCTCCTTGGTGGTGGATCTCACCCTCCAGGAAGCTGCACTTGGCCATGATGTAGGTCTCTCTGTCCGTCAGCTTGACCGCGGCCTGGCCAGATTTCTTGAGATGCAGCTTCCCTTCCAGGTGTGCATGTGCTTCCACCAGCCGAGGAGCACCCTCCGAAGTGTAGCCCAGGTTCTCCTCCTTCTCTCTCCAAGCAGCCTGCTTCCTTTTGGTGTCCCTATAGAGCCTGTGTCCCTTCCGCCATAGATACTCATTTCTCTCTCAGCCACTCCAACACCTCATCCTCATGTTTCCTCCTCGATGTTGTATTGCCTCCTCTCCCGTTCTCACGTCTGCCTCTTCCTCCTTTGGCAGGACCACATGGACCCTCATTAGAGGGCTTCCAGGTTGTAGGGGCTGCTCCTCCACACCACCACTAGCAGCAGCAGCAGCAGGACCAGCAGCAAGCACCAGCAGCGCCAGCAGGACCAGGAGCACGAGCAGGACCAGGAGCACGAGCAGGACCAGGAGCACCAGTAGGACCAGGAGCACCAGCAGACCAGCAGGACCAGGAGCAGCTTCAGCAGAGTAAGCACCAGCAGAAGCACCACCGCCAGAAGCAGCATCAGTAGAGGAAGCACCAGCAGAAACACCACCACCAGAAGCAGCATCAGCAGAGTAAGCACCAGCAGAAGCACCACCGCCAGAAGCAGCATCATCAGCTCCTCCAGAAGCAGAAGCAGCAGAAGCCCAGCCCCAGAAGAGCGAGCCCATGCTGCAGAAGCCCCAGCAGAAGCAGAGTGAGGGCCAGGGTGGAGGGTGGCCCTGTCCCTTTGCCGGCTGGCAGCAGATGACTGAGGCTTTCTCTTCTTCCCCATGGTTGTGGGGTTGGCTGGCTGGCTGCGGCAGGGCTGGCAGGCAGCAAGGCTGGCAGGCAGTCGATGTGTCTGGAAGCCATGTCTTTCCTCTGAATGTTGACCTGCTTGGGAGCTGCTTTCCCTTTTTTTCCGCGGGGCTGACGCAATGCATCCTCCCCGCATGCAGAGTGAATGCTAGGCATCCGCTAGGCTTCCGCTAGGCTTCCACTGTGCATCCGCTTCATCCGCTCGGCTTCCGCTGTGCATCTGCTTCATCCGCTCGGCGTCCGCTCGCATCCGCTTTATCCGTTCCGCCCGTCTTTTGCTGTGGTCCCCCGGAAGCCTTGCAGATGTGCCATCTGCTCCCATCTGCTTCCATCCGCTAGGCTTCCGTAGATCATCCACTTTCCATCCACCCTGCGTCCTCCCTCCGTCCATTCCTTTCCGTGTTGTCCGCTCTGGTTATGCAAATTTTTGCCCCTTTTGAGAGCAGACAACAACAGATTGAACATTTTTTTCTCGTCCGCTGTGTCCTTTTTACAAACGTTTTGCATCCGTCGGCCAGTGTGACAGGGCCTTAAGACTCTAGAAAAAGTGCAGAGAAGAGCAACAAATCTTATTAGAGGACTGGAGGCTAAAACATATGAAGAATGGTTGCAGGAATTGGGTATGTCTCTTGTTTAATGAAAAGAAAGATTGGGATGACATGATATCAGTGTTCCAATAGCTAAGGAGCCTCCAAAAATTAGGATTCCATCTATTCTCCAAAGCATCCGAAGGCAGGACAAGAAGCAATGAATAGAAATTTATCAAAGAGAGTAGCAATCTAGAACTAAGATGAAATTTCCTGCCAATTAGAACAATTAATCAATGGAAAGAGTTGTCTCCATAATTTTTGGATGTTGCAATACCGAATATTTGTGAAGAAAAGATTGGGCAAACATTTATCTGAAATGATATAGGATTACCTGCTTGAGCAGGAAGATTCCAAGATCTCTTACAATTCTGTTATTATGTTAATTACATCCAATACAGTTCTTCCTTCATCTGTTTTGAAAGTGAGGGGTGCATGATATTTGAACAGCTACATTAATACTCATATTTCTTTTTAAAGGAATGATGGTACCAAACATGGAACTAGGAGTCAGGTTTAATAAACCAAACTTTCAGATTGTTATGAAATAAACTCTGCCATAGATTGGAAGCTAATTTTCATGAGATTATCTGATAGTTTGTCTTCTATAATTAACAATCTTTTTTTCCTTTTCAAGCTCATTAAACATCTACAACTGCAGAGGGAAGGTATTTCAGTATGATTTGCATTACCTGGCACTGTAGTACATGATTTATGACAGATGTAAATCTCATGAACCCTGATGCCTTAAGCAGTTACCACGATACATGAGAAATGTTGCTAATTTTCATAATACACATTTTGCTATAATACCATAGTGTTAATGTCAAAGAGAGCCTTCTGGACAATTAATAGTAAAAGCTCAAAGAAGATTCATTAAAACAGCTGATATAAGGAAAGGCAACCTGGGTAGGGTTTCCAACAATGGCCATTTTTGGTTTATCTATCAAACAGTGACCTCTAGTCTATGACAGCAAAATGCTGAATTAAAGAGGGGTTGGCTAGGAAAGGAAACAGAATAAAGAGAAAATGGCATGAATGAAGATAAATTGTGCTGAAATGTAGAGAGAACTGAATTTAGTGCCACACACTGCAAAGCAAAAGTTAAATATATTTATTGGGTTCCAATCNTTGTGCTGAAATGTCGAGAGAACTGAATTTAGTGCCACACACTGCAAAGCAAAAGTTAAATATATTTATTGGGTTCCAATCCTATATGAAGTTGTCCCCTCGTATTTGTGAATGGTTGTTCTGAAAAGAACATTGGTCCTTGAAGGCCATTTATCTGATTGTTTATCTGGGTCCTCACCTGGTCTTATTTTTCCCTTCAGTAAATTTATCCATTGTCACTGCTGTCCCTAGACATCATTGTAATCTCAACAACAGAAGTGAGAACATGATGGAACTTTTGATCAGAATACAGTTAATGAGTTTCTGAATTGAATCAAGTTTAAATTGAATCTTGTTCAAGTTAACTTATTTGAAGTGATCTTGTTTTAAACAAGTCCCTAGGAGCTAAGATCTCACTAGTTTCAGCACAGTCATCTATTTTGCAACAAATTTTTCCCCAAGTTCTTATTGTCTGACATATAGTTCAGAAATATAATGCTAAGGAAATAAAATTTGTGTATTTAGGAGCTCTATATAATACATAATCATAAGTGTATAGCATAATAGAAACATTTTACTCATATTCCCTTTTTCATAGGTCACAGCCATACACTGATATTGTTTCTTTCTAAATATCTAATCTTAGCTTTTTGAATCTGAATTATTGAAATATTTGAGGTATTAAAAGTAATAACTTATGAATTCAGGGGTGAATATTTTTGTTGAAAATGAATACAGGTAGAAAGAATAAAGTTAATGTAATCTTCAAAATGCCTCTCTTGTAGGTTTTTTCTCTACAAATTAATAGCTACTCGTATCCTGTGAACATATAAAAAGTATCAGGTTTTTTTGTTAGTTTTTTCTTGTATAATTTGTCAATGCTTATTTATAGGTATTGAACAGTAGGAACTCATTCATTGTTTGGCCAGCAGGGTTGCTAGTAGGAAAGGAAATTTAGCATTTTTCTTATCCAGCATAACTTTGTTAACTTGGTTTATTCCAAAATTTTGTGATTCCAATCAACATGACCAATGATCAGGTTTTTGCTATAAGGCATAGTGAAATAGCAGCTAAGGCATATGGCTGTTGGTTAAGTTTGTTTCTGTTTCATATACAATCTATTCAGCGGTGGGATTCAAATACTTTTACCCCAGTTTGGTGGGTGTGGCTTGATGGGTGCACTTTGTGTGCATGCAGAGGCGTTTGCGCAGAGGCATTCTAACTCACTCCTGCAAACCTGCACGTTCCCGGTTGCTTCAGCAGCTGCTGCATGGTACTCTTCTGTGCCACACAAAGAAGCTGCACTTCAAATTGAGAGGTTAAAGGTGAGTATGGGAGCCCAGGTGGGCGGGTGGCCCCAACAACAGAGCCAGCAGAATGGCGGAGAGAATCAGTTTGGTCTCCACTGCTCATCACTGCTACTGGCTCGGCAGAACTGGGCCGAGTAGTAGAATACTACTACTGAATCTATTCAAAAATTTTACTTATATTTCTTGATATAAAAACAGTACAAATCAAGTTTATTTGTCTTGTCAATATGGGACAGAACAAAAATATTGATTTAAAAATATTTCATTTATTTATTTTTATTAAATTAATTTATGTCTGCCTAATTTGCACACAGTGAGTCTTGGTAAATATTTCTGTTCACTTTATATATGGCTTTGCCTGTCATGTAGAGTTTCTCAAGGCAACTTGTACTGTTATACATAATTATAATAAAAAAACCTTTAATGTTACTCATACATCTGATGTTTTTTAAGTAACAACTAAAAAAACTTGCTATTTGCTATTACTACTAATTATTAGGATAAAGGAGGATTTTTTTTCAAGTACATATTTCTGTGAGGAATTTTGTCTAGTAATTAGATATTAATGTACTTTAGTCATTTATGCTATTTTTGAATCCACAAGATGATTTTTCTACATAGGAAAACTGCAACATAAAAAAAAGCAAACCATGATGAAGAAAAATTCATATTCATGATATTGGAAATATTATTTAATGTGTGTTTTGGAACAGATATATCAGGGATATCCTAACCATAATGCAGACCCATACAACCATATCCATAAAATAATATTTCCTGCTAAGTGACCCCCATAGCAATATTTATTTTATTCTCTAAGTGACACAGCAACTTTAATCCCCCATTAAGCCTACTGTACCATCTATCTAGCATGACACAGTGCTGACAGTTGGTAGTACTAAATCAACCCCCGTATAACTGACTATTGCATTCATTAATGTTTTTTATTCCTACTGAAATAAATGAACCTGAAAGCAATTTCGATATTTCATGAGGTGTACAGTGTTTCAAAAATTGAGCCTGAAGTTAAATCAACATCAAATTATGTGGAATGTAACTTTAAGTTTTCAGATCAAGTGAATATCTTAAATGCTTCATTAGCTACAACTTAATGGATGTTATGGTTTCTAGGTTATCTTTGGGTTCACACAGGTTTTCATGGATAAGTGACTTACAGATATATTACTGTTACTTTACTGATCCACTGCAATAAGATTGTTTAACATACTGTTCTGCTGAGTAATAAATGTACTTATCAGATATTAAGTTTTATGCTCATTTGTCTCGGCTGCATATTTAAGAAAAGAACCAGAAGCACTATAAATTCTTCTCTCAAGATGCATGTAGATGTTTTATAATACAAATTTTCATTCAGGAAATAATACTTATAAATTCCTGTAGTTCTGTGATATGCAGAGTTGTTGCTTTCTTCATCAAGAGACTTATCTGGTTTTTACTTGGGGATTAGATTTGAATACAAGACTTTTGAAAATTCTCTTAAATTTGCAAAGAGAAAAATTAAGTGGCTGACTATTAAAAAAAATATCTCCAGGTAAAAGCAAATTTTTTTCCACAAATTTTAATTCCACCACTCCATTTATTTTTAAAGGAAAGAAAGTCAGGGAAGAATATATTTTGTGATGATACCCTCCATTGCTACTTCAGCCAGGCAGACAGAAAACTACACCAATGTTCATATGCTAGTTGACAGAACCTAATATAAATCATGGTATTCACTTCAGACAAAGCAGCCTCATGCAGAGCAGAGAAAGTAATAAAGAATTCTGAAAAAGAAAAAAATATATAGTTAAATTAATTTACCACAACTGATGTGGTAAATCAGTTTAGCTATACTTCCGTTCTTTTTTTCCTTCCTTTCCTTTCTTTTTTCCTTCCTTTCCTTTCTTCTATTGTACTTCTCAAAAAACTTTCTAAAATTAAAACAAGCCCCCCATTTATGTATCTACAGGCATCATAGTTTTTATTCCTTTATATGAAACATCCATCTGTTAAAATACTGAAATTTGCTGATGACACAACAGTGTTTGTCTCATTCAAGACAAAATAAAAATATAATTAAAGAATTATATATTTTAATTAATATAATTAATTAATTGTAATATTATAATTATATAATAATAATTATAATAATTAAATATAATTAATTAATATATTTTATATTATATTATTTATTATAATATAATTATATTATATATATAAATTTATATATATTAGAATATTATATTATATTATATTATAATATGATTATATATTATATATTATATATTATATGTGTGTGTGTGTGTTGTGTGTGTGTGTGTGTGTGCTGTTCAGCTTACTTCGGGTATTATCCCACATCATTGTAGTGCTGTTAAAGTTGTAGCAACGTTTCAGCAGAATCTCATCTGACATCATCAGGCTTCTGTATGGATGTGGGTCTCACAGCCTTTGGTTTTAAAATTTGAGGCTGGCCTATCCTGATTGGTTGGGAGTCTAGGTTTGTGTTTATTGGACTTGGAGTTTGATTGATTGGTGTTTCTTTGTTTCTTCTGTCTGTTTTGTGCTTTGATTGGCTGTTCCTGTGTTGGAGGCTTTCAGTGCAGCTTGGCTTTTGTGTGAAGGACGGCTGTTATCTATTAGGAAGCTAGGTTTCACCTGGGTGCCTGGTGGGGGGTGTTTGAGCTGGAGGCATCAGAGGGAGTCTGTTTGTGCTCAGTGTTTGCCTGGCTTGTGGTGTGGAGATTTTTCTATTTGAGAGTGCAGGCTTCCAAATGATTGACAGTCTGCTGAATCATCCCTTCTATTCATGCTTTCACGTCTTTTTTCAATCTCTATGGCTTCTCTGATGATTCTGTGGCTGGGTTTTCTATAGTGGCTAGGTTTTAGTGCCATTGAAGTTGATGTTGTGACCTGTGGTTTTCATGTGTTGGACTAGTGAGGAGGTGTGTTCCAGCTTTTTTACTGCATTTTTGTGCTCATCCAGGCGGGTACTTATTCTTCTATTGGTCTGTCCAATGTATGTGGCCGGGCATGATGCACAGGGAACTTCGTATATGCCTTGGTTTTCTAGGTCAATTTTGTCTTTGGGTTTCTAAGGATGGCTGCTATTTTTTTGTCTCTTTTGAAGGCAGTCTTGATGTGATGCCTGTGTAGTATCTTAATGATTTTATCTGTGGTACCTCTTATGTAGGGCAAGACAGCTGTTCATAGGTCTGTTGATCTTCTAGGTCTCTGTTATGTCTTGGTGTGTTTTTGTGGATCAAGCTGGAGATTTTGTTTTTTTGGAAGCCATTGGCTGTCAATACTTCAGTCAGGGTGCATAGTTCAGTCTTTATATGTGTCTTATCTGCCAGGCGTTTGGTTTGGTAATTAGTGTTTTAGCCACGGAATTTATTGTGCTGGTGTGTGGTGGAATTGGGCATTGAGGTAGCGTAGAAGAAACAGAAACACAATCAAACAAACTCCAAGTCCAATAAACACAAACCTAGACTCCAAACCAATCAGGATAGGCCAGCCTCAAATTTAAAACCAAAGGCTGTGAGACCCACATCCATACAGAAGCCTGATGATGTCAGATGAGATTCTGCCAAAATGTTGCTACAACTTTAACAGCACTACAATGATTGGGATAATACCCGAAGGAAGCTGAACAGCACACATGTAAGTACCCGCGGAAGCTTAAAAAACAAATATATATATATACATATATATATATAATATATATATATATATATATATATATATATATATATATATATATATATATAGTATATAATATATATAAATAATATGTTTTTTTAAGTTTTCACGGGTACTTACATGTGTGCTGTTCAGCTTCCTTCGGGTATTATCCCATGTCATTGTAGTGCTTTTAAAGTTGTAGCAACGTTTCAGCAGAATCTCATCTGCCATCATTAGGCTTCTGTTTTGAGTTTGTATGTGGGTCAGGGTCTCACAGCCATTGGTTTTAAATTTGAGGCTAGCCTATTGTTGTGTCAGGATGTTTTTTTCTACATCCTGATTGGTTGGGAGTCTTGGTCTATGTTTATTGGACTTGGAGTTTGTTTGGTTGGTGTTTCTGTTCTTCTTGTCTGTTTTTGTGCTTTGATTGGCTGGCAACACGAAACTAAGGTTGTGGCAACGTTCAGCAGAATCTGATCTGCCAGAGTGTTGCCAGCCAATCAAATTCTCAGCTGATGCAAGCTTTCATGCAGTTAAGTTTTCAGCCAGAGCCATTACTTCACATGTCACAGTGTGATGCTTACTGTGGTTAAACATTGGCAAGCACAAATTATTAAGCACAAATGCAAGCTGGCTTCATCTCCTCTTGTGGGAGACAGACTGTTTGGCCCTTCCTCCAACCGCTGCTTATCAAAACTTGAAAACAAAAAAAAATTCTTCCTTCCCGTTTTTTGGAAGTCAGATCCTAGAAACCCTCAGTCCTTTCAGAAGGGATCCTTTTGGCCCTTTTATCAGGGACCATTCTCAACCAGATATCAGAGACCCCCATCTTTCTGACCAGGCAACAGCCAGAGAGGTCCGACTTCAGGGATAGGAAACTGAAGGGGTGACCAGTCCAAGAGATCCTTTCGAGGAGCAGGAAATACACTTTCTGGTGTCCAAGGATAACTCCATGAACCTGACTCCATTGGCAGCTGCCTTAAATTATTCGCATACCAATGGGACTCCTCAATGTCTGATTCCTGGGTCAAAGACACAATCAGATTTTGCCTTGTGCCAGAGTTTCAATCAACTCCCCTAGACTTCTTTATGTCCTGCCCTCTTTCCAGAGATCTGGTTAAATAAAATTTCCAGAGATCTGGTTAAAATAAAATTTTATGGAAACAACTGTCCAACACCCACTGGACATAAGAGCCATCCAACCAGTAGCTACTGAAAACAAGAGCGAGGTTTCTATTCACATCTTTTGTTGTTCCCAAAAGTTCGGGGGAGTGGAGAGCAATTTTAGCTTTGAAACTTCTTACCGATTTCTAGTATATCACACGTTTTAGAATGCACACCCTGCAATTCATCTTACTTGGTATCAGAAAAGGTGATGTCCTTACGTCCATAGATCTGATGGAGGCGTTCTTACATATTCCTATTTGACCTTCCACTATAAATTTCTGAGATTCTGTTATAATAACCACTATTTCGAACATGTGGCTGTTTCTTTTTCGGACTAGCACCTGTCCCAAGACCTTCACAAAGGTTCTCACAGCTCTTGCTGCTCATCTCTGGGGTGTATCTGTACAACTCCAGTGTTACCTTGATGATATATTAATTTTGTCATGTTCCGTTCATCAAGCACTCAGAGATACTGAGACCACATTACAATCCCTATAAATACACAGGTTCTCAATCAATTGGAAAAAGAGTCAATTAACACCATCGACTTGATTAATCCATCTGGAGGGCAATCACAGATACAGTGGAAGGCAAAGTTTTCCTCTTACCAGATAGACAAAACAGCCTCATCAGTTAAGGAGATCAGAGTTCAAAAAAGGGTACCCTAGCTGACCTATCAAAATTGTTAGGCAAGATGATCTCATGTATATCTGTTATTCCTTGAGCCCGCCTCCACACTAGATCCCTCCAGTGATTCCTGCTCCTGTACCAGCGATCCAGCCAAAGCAACTCCAAATGCAAGGTCAAGGTTCATCAAAGGTCCTCATATCTCTCCACTGATGGACCAGACCAGTCATAAACAGAGATTGTCTCTCAAAGAGCCCACAGATTTACCATCACCACCAATGCCAGCCTGTTTGGATGGGGAACTCACTTTCAGTCGCTCACAGCCCAAGGCCACTGGTCCTCCATAGAACAGTTGTGCAGCATAAACTGGCTGGAGCTTTGAGCAGTACACCTGGCTTTCCACAGCTTCCTTCCACAGGTACGCAATCAACACATACTAATATTGACTGACAACATAACAGCAAAAGATCACATAAAACAAACAGGCCATACAGTTGAAACACCTCATGCAGGAAGCAGAGAGCTTGTGTCATTGGGTGGAGAGCAACCTACTTTCTATCAGAGCAGAGCACATTTCAGGACTGTCGAATCCACAGGCAGACTGGCTAAGCATGGCCACGATCAATCAATCGGAGTGTCGCCTCCATCTGACCCTGTTTCAAGATGGCGGTCAGGACATTTGGACAGCCAGTGGTAGACCTGTTCGCTTCCCTCCTCAATACTCAGTTCCTGATTTTTTTTCAGGTACACTTGCAAGGAGTGGAGAACTTCAATGCGCTCCACTGCTTTGGCCTCCGGGACTTCTGTACGCATTCCTGCCACTACCACTGCTTCCCAAGGTCATCCATAAGCTGAGATAAGAGGCAGAGCTGCTTCTAGTAGCTCCTTACTGGCCCAGACGGCCATGGTTTGCAGACCTCCGCAGTCTATCCCGTATCAAAACCATGGAGAATTCTGCCGGACAGGGTCTTGCTAACCCAGGGATCCCTTCAACATACAGACCCTCAATGGTTGCACCTGACCATCTGGAGGTTGAGTGGAGTTGTCTGGAGAGTGAACAATTTTCCAACAGAGTTATCGCCACCATCCAAGCTGCCAACGGCGCTCAACAACTCAATTTACAATGCCAACATGGTCTAGTTTCTGCAAATGGTGTACCAAGTCTCAACTGATCCCATATCTCCATCTGTGGCTCAAATCCTACAATTCTTACAAGAGGGGCTTGAGACAGGATTATCACCTAATATGTGGCAGCCTTGGCATCAGTTATCACTTGTGAAGGTTACTATCTCTTTCTCATCCCACGCATATGGAATTTCCTTCGAGGAGCCACAAATTTACGCCCACCAGTGGCACACTGTTATCCTACACTGGGACCTTAACAAGATCCTTTGTTGCACTTACTAAGTGCCCTTTCGTGCCTTGAAATTGTAAGTCTCCGATTTTTGATGTATAAGGTATTTTCCTTGTAGTGGTCACTTCTGCTCATCGAATTTCGGAACTTCCGCTTTGTTGATCAGACAAGATCTCTGGTCTTCCATTCTGACCAGGTGGTCCTTTGGCCTGATCCTATGTTTATACCCAAAATTAACTCAGCTTTTCAAAGGGCACAAGAGCTGATACTTCTTAATTTTTGTCCCAGACCGACCCAAGGGTTGGAACTACAATGGCATCGGCTTGATGTGAAGCGAGCATTGCGAACATATATTCATCGCACAGTGACTTTCAGAAAAATGGAAGCCTTATTTGTGTCATTTCAGCCCAACTATCAGGGATGCAAGGTCTTCATCTTCTACCATAGGCCATTGGCTATGGGCCCGCGGTAGCAAAAACATATCAGACTCAATCACTACAGGTTGCCCAGGGGCTAACAGCTCATTCAAATAAGGAGCGGCCACAATATCAGCAGCGTGGGCCACACAGGCACCAATAACTGAAATTTGTCTAGCTGCAACCTGGGTGTCTCCATCGCCCTTCATTAGGCATTATCAAATAGATGTGTTTGCATCTGCTGAGGCCTCCTTTGGCAGAAGAGTTCTGCAATGGGTCCACAGGGACCCAGGAGGGATCCAAGCCAGATGGAGTCCCTCCGTAGGACAGGACAGGCTTTGTATGTCCCACTACTAGATGTTTTCTGAACAAAATAATGGGGAAAGGGCACACCCATTCTCTTTCAGCTGTGAAGACCATCCAGGTCCACCCTTTTTTCCGTCTGGTGGGGTCCTGTTTCAGCCAATGAATTGTTTAGGGCATTGAGGATGAGCGTGTTTATTTCTCTCATCTTCACCAAAACTGGGGAACGCTGAGGGAGGAGTCCCGTGGAGGAGGACGAGGGAGCGTTCCACAAATTAAGCCAAGCCTTAGACATGCAGAGACTGAAGCACCTTCCACTACTGGATGCTCTTCACAACTCAAAGAGAATGGGCATGTCAGGTAAGTACCAATGCCCTATCTATATTGACTGTTTCTTAGTATGATTTAATTTAAGTGTTGTACCTTTTGAATCTTGACTCTTGATGAATGTATCTTTTCTTTTATGTATACCAGAGCATTTTGACTGAGATAAATGTGTGTCCAATTACACTTGGCCAATAAAGATTCCATTCCATTCCATTCCATTCTTATTCTGTTCTGTCTGCTTGCTTATCGATTTATTCAGGTATTTTATTTATATATTAGATTTCAAGGCAACTTGATTCCAAAATTACTCTGGCTTACATTTTGTCAAAGAAAAATAATAACAAATAGAAGAAACCCTATGTGTCTGGTTTGAAACAAATTCCACACACTATAAAATATAATCCTTATTTCATCAAAATCATTTTATTGCATCATGCCACCATATTTTGTTCGTTAAATTTTCAATAGCTGTCTTCATGAGGATCTATTCAATTCATCATCAACAGATTATTTCAATTTATATTACTCTTATGTATGTTTCTCATGACATGCCCAATTTTCATTTCTGAATAAAAAAGTGATAAAAGTATATTCTTATACACAACTATTTTTGCTCCTTTTATCATTCATTTTCTCAACACCAAACCACAGACTATCCATTAATTTTATGTTAGCATTTAAGAACATATTAAAATATTACATCAATTTTCACAATTTTAGTAAAATTCTACCAAGGTACACAAATCCAAACCTTCTCTAGAGCTCCCTCAGCCCTGGGAAACAATTAGAAAAAAAATCTCTCCTATCTTACTTAATGAGAACTTATAGAAAAAATGAGCAGGGGCTAGAGAGACATATTTTGATCCTGCCAATAAACATCTGAACACTTTTCATCTTTTTTATTTCTGACAGTAACAATCAAAAAGAGAAACACAGTTTTGACAATCTGAAAGCAAATGAAGACTTTAATATGCATGTCCAACTTCATAGAGAATGCTGTGTGAAAATAAATAAGATAGATGTGGGAGTGGCAACTATAGGCTTAACTCCCTATATATTTTTCAGTTTGCTTGCTCAGAGGACTAGATAAGAAGAACAAATAAAATCTCTGCAGAATAGGACTGATTCACAGTATTGAAAGAGTAGCTGTGTAATAGTTTGCATACATACATTTCTAAATATTAAACTTCTAATTGTTGATTTTTCTGAAGCTGTCACATGAAATAATAATAATAATAATAATAATAATAAATAATAATAATAAATAATAAATAATAATAATAATAATAATAATAATAGTAAAAATTATTTACTTGGATACCTAGGATGCTGGCAGCAACCCGTAAACCATTAGAGTCAGTCAATGATATTTGTGAAATATTTTTAAATGTATTCATTGTTTAATTAATGATGATGATGATAATAATAATAAATGCAAAAAACCCAACTCTATTTGGAACTGCCGATATACTTCGATGTTGTTATCTTAACAGTTCTTATGTCCTTGATTAAGACTTGAAATGTTAAGTTTTTACCAGTCCCAGACTGTGAATTGAATTAAAGATGAAATAATAACAATTTTTGGTACACATTTTTCTGACATTCCATTTTTTGATATGAATATTGTCATTTCTAAAAGGATAGAAGGAATTATGGAATGATGAAAAAGCGTTCACTTTCTGTTTGTACATGTATTGTTTCTCTGGTCTACTGCTGTTTTGATGCTTTAGTTAAAATCAAAACAATATAATAATAATAGTAGTAAAAGAGATAGATAGATAGTCTGATTTAATAGATCACAAAATAAAGTTATGTAATATCTTATATTAACCATCAGGGATAACAATCTGAGTCTGTTATCATAATCCTTCAACCACATGGGATTAATGACATCAGTAAGAGAAAATAATTTTTGTCAAGTGAGAAAAAATAATTCCATGCATGAATGGGAGGTACTTCTTTCTTAGCTGTTTTCTCTGTAGTTTCCAAATACGAACAGCAGACGGTAAAAGTTAAATCCAACATAAGGTATTACTACATTTGAAAATTAAAGCAGTTCTTTAGGATATTACAATAATATACAGAATGTTCAAAGAAAGTGCCCTTTCTAAAGACGAACCCTATCTATTCCATGTGTTATACTCCAAAAATAAATTGTAATTCCAAAATAATGGACACTTGATAAAATGGAATATAAAATAGCATTAAATTAATTTAAAATCAGAATAAGCAGCAACAAGGCTCCCATAGAGACTCTATTATTCAATTTCATATTTCATTAAGATCCTTCATTTTTAATTTAAATTAGAGTACATTAAAATTTCCAAGCCACTACACCAGGTTGCCATTTATCTGGGAATTTTATATCTAGTTCATCACAGACTATAAAGAATTCATTCATGATCAAGTGCTTACATTTTCAGGTTGCCATTCAGAGAGGTAGCAGTGCATATCATCAAAACCAAAAATTCCATGTATGTACTTGCAAGTGTGTGTGTGTGTGTGTGTGTGTGATGTAAAACTGCTTTGAGTTATAAAAGTAGTAACTACAAGCACATAATTGGTTTTTCAGCTAAAGTGGAGATAGAGAAGTAGAAAGCATGTGTACAAATGAAATAAACAGTACTACATGTGATGTTTTCTTACTTCAATGTTGGAGTCACAGTGTTCTTTATTATTTCAATGACCAATGCTTCATTCACTTACTGGGGTTCCCTATCTGTTTTTGAGTGGTACAGACTTGTCAGCACTCACCAGAAACAGACAGTAGGATAGGATAGAAAGTTAAGGATTAATTCTGCATCACCTTTGTGTCTATGGCTAATTCACAATCACTTTTGTTGCCTAGGCACATAGAACACATATTCTTGGATATGCATTGTGGCAGGATGCAGCTAACTAAGTAAAAAACTTTTGTCTATTCCTATAAGGTATTACCTATAAATAAAATATTACAGTTATAAAACCAGTTTTATTAATTAATACTCAGGTCAGTACCCATTTTTGGTATGTTTTCATATACATAAAGAATATACAAACCAGCAGCAAAATCTTCCATGATCATAAGTTACTGATAAATTATTTTGGTTTTTGAAATATGACAAAATATGATAAAATCGATACACTGCAGGGTTGAGTGTTGAGTGTTGAGTCCATTACTCTATACTCTTTATGTGCATGACTGCATTTCCACTCATGCTGGTAATACTATTGCTAAATTTGTATATGATATAATAGTGGTGGAACTCATCTCTGGGGGGAGGGATGAGTCTGCCTACTAAAATGAGGTGCACCAGTTGCTTTCATGATGTGGAGACAATAACTTGGTCCTCAACACCAATAAGACCAAGGAGCTTATAGTGGACAATAGAAGGAACGATCAACGACATCAGCCCTTGTTATCAATGGATCCTGAATGGAGCAAGTGGCCAGTTTTAAGTTTCTGGGTTTACTATAAAAGAGGACCTGACCTGGGGTGTTCACGTTGCAGCACTGGTCAAAAGGGCCTAGCAATATTCTACTACCTGAGACTTCTCCAGAAAACAACTGAAATAAAAAACTGCTGGTAACTTTCTACTGCTGCACCATAGAGAGTATCTTAACTTACTGCACCTGTGATGGTTTGCCAATTGCACAGTGGAGATAGAACAACCCTCCAGATAGGAGAGTTAATGTCATTGTCCAGAAGACTCACTGGTTGCCTCTCCCCCTTTTTGGAAGAATTTATAGCTCCCACTGCCTTAAGAAAGTTCAAAATACTTCCAAGATCATCTCATCCTGGGCACACTTTTTTTGAACTATTACCATCTGGCAGATAGTACAGGATAATAAAAAGAACAAATAGGCTGAAAAACAGCTTTTATCCCAGGGCAGTAACTCTATTGAATTCTACTGTATAGTGCAATATTAATGCAATATCAGGAGTTTTCAATTCAATCTATAGAATGTGAAGTATGTGTGTTTGTGCTTACTTTCATAATCATAATGTACACTGAAGATGATATTTAATTTCATTGTATGAAGTGCTATGACAATAAAGTAAACTAAACTAAATATACTTAGGCAAACTGTTTGGCTATACCTTTATTTAGGAAATAAGGGCATTATTACAGTAAATAGAAAATAGAAAATGCTCCCAGGCATTGATAGTTTGAAGACATATTTTTGTTTCTGGAAGTTTATAATGAGCCTTTTAATCTTTTTATTACAACTTCATTTAATGATAGCTACGATTTTGAAGGGTGCAAAAAATTGTTTTCATTCTGCAAGCTATTTCTTGATTTTCTTATTAAGAATTTACAGCAACTATTGCAGATAAACTAACATTGATAACAATAGCATTTAGACTTATACACCATTTCACAGTGCTTTACAGCCTCTAAGTGCTTTTGTGAAGTCAGTATATTGCCTCCCAACAATCTGGGTTCTCATTTTACTGCCCTCAGAAGGATGTAAGTCAACCTTGTGCCAGTGAGAATCGAACTGCTGAACTACTATCAGCCACTAGTCAGCAATATTATACTGCAGTACTATGTTCCAGAGGTGGGATTCAAATTTCTTAACAACCAGTTATGTGGGTGTGGCCTAATTTGTGGGCATGGCTTGGTGGTCATGTGACTGGGTGGCCATGGCTTGTATATAAATATTATAAATATGTATGTAAATACTGACTTTTTTTATAAAAAAGAGAAACTTTTATCCAAAAGCAGGCAAAGCAGGTAGGCAGATTGAGTTGTTCACAGAATCACAGATTAACTTAGAGATCTATCTATTTATCTGCAATTGGCCACCTGAGTCTGCACTGAAAAGCTTCAGTCCTCAGGAAGGTTCGGCTCTGCTTTTAGATTAGCTAGAAAGCAAGAAATCCAAAGATTTCCTGCTTTCTAGCTAATCTAAATCTTCCTGCAGAGTAGATCAGCTGATGGTTGGGGGAAAAAAAAGGAAAAATAGCAATTTCCCAACCAGGCAAGTTGGATGGCTCGTATGCCAGGTAAGGAGTGAGTGACGGGAAGGGGAGGGGCCATCCAGTAGAGTGATTTGCCAGTTCTACGAACTGCAGACAATCATGTGTGAAGTGTTTGCAAGAAATAATCAGCTGTGCTGCCTGGACAGCAGACAAGCACTGTGCTCGGTTGCAAAGTGTTTGAAAATCTTCTTGTTTCTTGCCTTTTCAAACTCAGATGTGCTGTGCAAAGTAGCTGATGAGGGAAAAGCAGGGAATAAAGGACAGCCTAGAGCCTGGGCAGGCAGGTGGGCAAAACACTGAATTGGTTCGGTGGTCAGTTGCTCTTCACAGTTACAGGTTCTATAGAACCAGGCCGAACTGGTATCATGCTATGTTCTAACTCCAGTGTCACCACAGCTCATAATGTTACCTTTAATTTTATTCATACTATTTTTAATTATATTATGCTATTCAATCTAGTTTCATGAAAGGAAATATTAGCTATATAATATTATATTAATTGATCTGTTAAACAGTCACTCAGAGAAAATGTATTTGCTCATAGTTGTCTATCCTAAAAAGCTTTTTAGGATGATACAGTTCAAATCTGAAGTTCTAAGTTTAACCCAAAATGGATTTTTTATCAATTGAATTCACATTTGTTTATTTTAATTATTTGACAATGGCTTATTTTATTACCTATCAAGACTTCTTATAGATTTCATTAAGAATATTTTTAATTTCTTATGTTTAATGTGCAGTCTTTTGTCAGGCGATTGAGGGACATTATGGACATAATAGTGACATAGTACATTTTTATTATATGCTGATCATATATTTAATTGATAATTATGAATTCTGTCTACCAAAATTTGTTGATGATGTAGCAATAGCAATTAGATTTATATACAACTTCATAGTGCTTTCCAGCCCTTTCTAAGAGGTTTCCAGAGTCAACATATTACCTCCACTAATTTGGGTCTTCATTTTACCCACCTCGGAAGGATAGAAGGCTGAGTCAACCTTGAGCCTGGTGAGATTCAAACTGCCAAACTGCAGGCAGCCAGCTGTCAGCAGAAGCAGCCTGCAGTATTGTACTCTAACCATTGCGCCACTGAGGCTTTTACTGCACCACTGAGGCTTTTATATAATCATTTCTAAATTAGGTTCTTTACTTAATTGGAGGATATGTCATATAAAGAATTAGTTTGTTAAGTGGATAAGAACATGGGCTGCAATCTGCGGGACTATAAATTCTACTTCTGTCGGGGACTTATCCAGGCAGGTGTTCATGGATCAATGCTGACTCAAAGGCATAAAAATCTCATATGTTTCCTTTTTTTTTTTGAAAAAAAGTATATTGTGAAGTAATATATACATACAAATAAAACTTAAGGAAGTTAAAGAGAGAAGTGCAAAAAGAGATAAAAGTGCAATAGAGTACAAAAAAAAAATAGAGCCTGAACTTTTTGCTTTATATTTCTAAATATTTCAAGCTATATTATTTTTCTGTAACAAAAGAATCATTCTAATCCTCAAAATCTAAAATTACAGTTTCATGGGTTTTTTTCAATTTTAAGTACAAAATCCAGAAGTGGTTTCCAAATGGAAACAAAATGACATAAATTCTTATTTTTAATTAAAACAATCATTTTTGTGTCACTTTCTATAAGTTTTGAAGTATCAAAACAGTCAGATAGATTCAGATAATAGAAAGAATGTTTGTGTGTGTTTGTCTACATGCATATCCATCTTCTGAAGTACAGAAGATGATCTTACCTGCAGTTGATCGCAGAGATAAAAAGATATTTTATGAATGGACAGTTTCTCCAATTTTCTCTTTGTGGCAGTAATATAACCATAATCCCTGGTTTCCTTAGTAACTCTATCATATCAATTTTAAAGCAACAGTCTCAAAGTAGTATTCAGACAAATCTGCAGAAGATATCATTCTGGCAAAAGTCTGTGTTAGTTCTTTTTATAATTCTGTTTTTATTTATGAGTAAGAAAGATGGCTTTTTGGTCAGTAGCAAATTCAAGAATAGGCAAAAAAACCCAAACCTCTGTCTGTCTGTCTGACTGACTGACTGACTGACTGACTGACTGTGTATTCACTTTAAATGTGTATAATTTATATATTATCGGTTATTTCTCCCAAAGAATTTCCCCCAAAAGAAATTGTTATACTTTCAGTGATATTGAGATAAATGGTAGACTGGCTAAGGTAAAAAAGGGACATTCTGGAAGTGACTTTTTTTCCTATACTATACTTAAATAAGGAAAGAAAATACATCATGACTAATGAAATATAAATTGAATGTACATATTTTATGCTGTTGTACTTAAATTTCTAAACATGGCGACCCTGTGAAGTGATTTGAAAAGATAAATACAGGTATGCACACATTCTTTCAACATTGTTCAGTGTTGTTCAATGTTCATTGTTCAGTGTTGTTCATTGTTCAAAGTTGAACAGAGTTCAACATTGCTGTAAATGAAAGGTTCATTGTAGCATGGTTCCTTCTACAGAAAGATATGTTATGAACTGTATTAAAAGACAAATTACCTTGATACTATTGTAGTACTACATTCTGAAATTTTGATATGTAGAATTTCCCAAGCCTCTTATGCATTCCTCAAGAGTATCTTTCAGTTAAAATCTTATTTTTGTTGCTCCCCATGGAACTGTTTTTATTCCTAAGTAAAATAAATTATTCTATTGTTCAAAGAAACACCAGTGTTATGAAATCACCAATTTTGTTCTCCGTTGCAGTGCTATAACTATTACATTTACAATGCTCCATCAGAAAAATAAATAAGCATCTATTTTCTTTCATAAGGAATAGATGCTTTCAGCAAAGAAAGAAGGAAGCAAGGGAGAGAGAAAGGGAGGGAGGGAGGAAATTTTGACTTTAGTTTTTCATGATTAAATGGATCCTTGTCATAGAAATAACTATGACTTATTCTTGTTGTATAATTAAGAGGTTAACATTATACCTTTATTATGTAATACACTGCATCAAAACATTTGGAAGGATGCTGCTTTTATCCTTTTGCTTCCCCACTGTTTCCCTCCCTGTTTCCCCTTACCTTTTATCCCTATTGTCTTTATTTTCATTTGTATTTTACATTTAAAAAAAAAACTAACAACATTATTTTTAAAAAAGAAATAAATTCTGGTTTACTTTCTAGTTTTAATTACTTTTATGATTTAAAAAACTGAACACTGGAGAAGACTAAACATTTAAGGTAAAGGAAAGTTTTACAAGGTTATGACATGTTGCAAAACATTATAACAATAAATGGAATTGAAGGAGACTTTTGAGTAATGGAATTAGAAACTCTTCCATAATATCAACACAATAGCAACAATATCAGCAATGGTGTCTGCTTTTATGGGTAGATTCTATGTCCCAAAAATGTAACTGAAGAAATGACAGATGTAGAACAACTTTGTCTGACAAGTTAGAGATGTATCAAAACTAGACTTAAATGACAGGTCAAGAGAAAGAATATTTCAATAGATTTACAAAAGAAACTGATTGGTATTTTAAAATTTAAAAGAGAAATAAAAATAATAAACCAAAAAATATGACCTCAATATTTTTTCTTATTGGATTTACAAAAGAAGCTTGTTTTTTGCAATACTTTTTAACACAAAAGAAGCTTGTTAATACTCTGAAGAACTTCATTTGATGAAACAAAGAAGAAATGAAGATAAATTAAATCCTATGACAATATTTGAATTAACTGAAGATGAAGACTATTAGAAATAAAGGAAAGGAATATTAAGTTGGTTTATCTGATTATGGTTCAAAAAAACTTTTTATTTCTAGAAAACTGTTTTTTTCCCTTCTTTTTTCCCTTAAGTTTAGTTTCCATTAGATTTTACTATTATAAATGGATGGATGGATAGATAGAATGGATGGACAGACAAATGATAGATGGACAGACAGGCGGATAGACAGATATATGGATAGATGTCGGTAGGTAGGTAGTTTTGTCCTTCATGAATCAGCTGAATGTTATTTTAAAGCCACCTTGATTCCAATATGAGGACATAAAAATAAGTTTCTTTCTATGTAGATATTCAACATTTTGAGCTGATGCTCCATTATCACAAGACTTTCAATGTGACTCTGTTTAATTTAAACAATTAGCTTAATAATTTATCATATTTATTAATTTTATGGATGATAAATTTATTCAAGTGAACAAATGCATTAAGCCAAACTAAAATTAGCTTCTGAGTTATTGATACCTTTACAATTAATAAAGTAAGATTGTCAAATTTCTCTGGTTCATGTTAATTTCTATAAATACAATGTTTTCAAATATTAAGTTGTATACATTGAATTAAGTTATTTTTTTTTAACTTCTATTGATTTCTGCAAGTCTGTTAGCTAAGATATACTACCAACAGGCATTAATTATTTTGTGTTCAGTGGTGTTAGACAATTTTTGTCCAGTCTCCAACCCTATTATATTGGAAAATATAAAGAAAAGGTAGCCTTGCAGTGTCGAGGGTCTCTGGAAGAAGTACATTATCTGGACATGTTACTACTAAGTTTCAGGCCAGGATATAGCACCAAGATGGCATTGATCATGCTTGTGGCTCACATCTGATTGGATTGGGATGGAAGAGCTATAGCCATCTTGGTCTTACTTTATTTCTCATTCAAGGTTTCCTTCTGAATCAACTGATGGGGTAGGAACAAAATGGTTCCCACTTCCCAGATTTGTTCCAGTTGATGTGTAGAGAGGAAAAGTTCCACTATAGGCCCCTGATTTCTGGAGTGCCTTAATTCTCTCTCGACTCCTATTTAACACCATTCAAGTTCACCCTCAGCCATGGATGCTTACTGGATAATTTTGAGTTTGTCACTTACTCACAGCTAAGCCTAGAGTTTTTGTTAGGAAAAATGGAGCTCCTGGAGAAAAAAAGCAAGATATAAATCAAATGAATCTTTTTAAGATTCATTTGATTTAACTTTTAACTTTTTAAAACATTAGCTTGTGTTAAGGGGCCTTTCATCAAGAACCAAGCATCATGTTGATTATATTAAAAGTATGCATTATAAATGTTGAAATTTAATTGATTCGCTGATATTTCAGATTGTAGAATACAGATTTTTTCATAAAAAGTATAAGCATTTTATTTATTTATTTACAGGACTAATATGGCTGCCTATCTCTACAATGACTCCAGGCAATTCACAACAATCCAGAAAACATAATTTGAAATATATTTGAATTATATTTGTTGATATTTCTAATATTACAAGTAAAATGTAAAATAAAAATAGTGATTTAAAGAAATAAGAATAACTTGGCAGTCCTATTTTCTACTCTAATAATGTGACAAAATTTAAGTATTTTTCTTTTTTTTCATGAGAAGCATAGAAACATCTATGCACATGTTTGAAGGAATTATACATATGATGAATATCTTCATTTACTTTGCTATAAGATATAGTTGGCATTGAATTAATACTGTAAAATATCATGAATAACTATGTACACAGAGTCATTGAGAACTGACTGTCTTTAAATCTATATAAAAAATACATGATATTTATCCATACATAAATATTTATCCAATATTTATCCATGATACTTGGCCATAAAGTCAGGAAATATAAATGGCAATGCAATAAATCTTCATAATTTACTCTAGGGCTGTTGAAACTGCTTGCCAAGTAGCATAGTTGAAAGTATTAGCAATTTACAAAAAGGTTATACTCATATGTCCCAAGGGCTTTTTTTTTAATGCACTTAAAAATATTTTCAATGAATCACCTCATTTCAGCAGAGGATTTTGATTCATAAGCTGAACATGATGATTTAATATTTAGGAACATTTCTTTCAAGAGCGAAAATACCCATGAGTCTTTATATGTGATTGTGCATGCATACAACATGCAGAGACAGAAAGCCTCTGAGCATTTATTCAGATGATCTATTCATGGAGATATCCCTTGAGTGCCCGAGTGGGCAATGTACCACTTGCTCTGTGACCAGGATAGGCAGGGTTGAAAATTTGAGGCTTATTTTGGGCAGAAGAGAGGTTTTGGGGATGGCTCATGTGTTAAAAGACAACATGGGTGATTTAAGTACAGTTTGATAGAATGATTATACTGCCAGTGATATTTTAACGTATTTTATTTATGCTGTCTTATCATTTGTTACTCAGAAATCATTACACAATGTTGCTATGTATTTTTAGCAACTGTTCTTAATTTGAATTTTTAAATAGTTATTTAAAAAAAAGGCATGTAAACTGTCTTGGGAAAACTTTGTTGATATTTAATTGTGAAATACCACATGTAGTTTTGGAAAGGGTTACATATAGACACAAGAGGCTGCCTACAAAAGTGTAAAGGTTGCTGTTGACTTTCATCTGAAATATATGATTGCACGGTGGCAACAAATTTTGGAGTGTTTACAACCAGAATCTCTTGCGTATTTAAACTTTACATCTAAGGATAGTATCATTTTCCAGGGATCTTAGTTCAAATGTAAGCAAAATACTAATCTCTGCAATTTCTCCTGGCTTCGAGGACTGAGCAACATCATGGATAATAGCTGTTCACAAGCCAATACCATTTATATTTATTCTATCATAATGTTGTAATCTCACAAACAAAAGTTGAGAGATGGCAAAGTATTACATTACCTGCCATTTGAGGTTTTAAGAAAATGATGACTTTTCTAAAATTTTAAAAGGTTGATTGTTATTTGCCAAAGGTACTTGGTAAAGAGCTACTTATAAACTTCTGCTTGTATTAAATTCTGTAAACAACAAATTCTGACAGCTAAAATATATTATTATCACACTGGTATCTCCTGAGTAGTGTTCTTACTATTTTGTGACAGGTAAAATTATGAGATTTATTTTCTGATACGTAAGCCTGCAAAGAACTGTGAGGTAAGAAATGATAAAAATATTCCTTAGCTGTATGCTTCTGAGGAAGGCAAGAAAGGTTAAACATATTTACCCCAAGACTTCTAATTATTTCTGTGAAAAACAAGCAACATACATTTACCTAAGACAAAGGAAAAAGAGTTTCCATCATGCACATAATAACAATTAATGTGCTGATTGAGGTGAAGTTTAAAGGTCTAACCAATCACTAGATGCAACTGATCATACTTTAATTTCCTTCCAAACTGTAACAATTAGTTGAAACATTGCTAATGAAACATTAAACAATTAATTTTTTCAGCTTCACTAGATATTGACTGATACCTTTCTTAGCAGGATGATGTCTCTGAGAAGATAGCCAACAGTCTATGGAAATTTCTAGAAGTTCTGTTCTTAACTTGAAAAAGATATATAATATACAGAGACTATTACTGAATGGATTTTGAAAGCTGAATGAAGTGATTTTAGAAGTGTGAGGCAGAAAGGCTCCATGTGGTTTACTTGATGTAGATAATAAAATCTTATTGTGCTTGCTATCAGGATGGCAATTATTATGCTTGAATTTGCCCCTTGATTGGTCTTAGAGCTTATTCTAGAAGACAACATGGACAAGCATTTGATGATTTATGGAAGGTTTTATTGCATCAAATCCAAGGAAATGAAAGTCATATTTTTCATGTATTTATCCTTGACCAAGGGTGGATTCCTTCAAAGGCCATTCCATACCAAATATCAGTGTTGTCATCATTAGCTTTTCTAGCAATATGAGATTATCTATAGATATAGATAGATAGATAGATGATGGATAGATATTGCTGACAGAAAAGAACACTGTTGAAATGCACAAACTAAACTATATCTTTAGAATTTGCATTCACGTTCAAACAGTGATTATTTTCATTTGGAAATGAAATAATTGGAAATACTTTCTCAACCTTAAAAATAAACTTTTGTGCTACTTTTAAAGACTATTTAAACGCAGGGTGGGGGTGAATACAAATACTTTTTGATTATATTTTTAATCTTTTTTTCTAATTTACTGGATCTCACATCTCAGAAGGATACCATAAAAAATTACAATTATGTATTTGAAAAGTACCTTTAAAAAATGTTTTAGTACTTTAATTACTCTTTTTTGTTTTAATTGTTCAGATGTGAGAAAAAATATCTTTCTTTTAACTAAAAGCAATTAGAAAAAGAATTGAAATATCCACTGCTGTAGCCATCAGGCACATATTCAAGAAAATGGACCAAAATATTAAATCCCTATTTGAAAGGCACCTTTTCCTCATAATAAATATTGTATGACTCACAGTACAGAAAAGCTATGAAGGTTAAAAAGAATTTTTCTTGTTTTGGTATTTTTGGAAAGTAGAAGTCATAAACAATTATTGCTGGTCTTACCCTTTGGTAGTAATTTTATAGAAGTGGGATTGATACATGTTTTCCTGTGATTTGCTTTGGGCCAAAGGAAAGATGGTCAAATTAAAGTTTATTGTAGTAGAAAAAGCTTAGACCATTTTTGAAGGTTAGTTGGAAAGATATTATGCTGGATGTGTTTTTCACATATTTTAAACTGTTTATCATTAAAAACTACTGGAAACACTAAGTTCTACTTTTAATGATTTCTAGAATAAATATACAAATCCTTGGAACCTTAGGACTTGATAGATGAATAAAAATGCCCAATCCATTCTAAACATGGCTGTGTAACAAACCAAAATAATAATATATTTTCTTTGTAATATTTAACCATTGTTGATGTGTTTTTCTTTGCCACAAAACATACAAATTAAAAAATATGATAACTACTTTGAATCTTTTTTCCATCTTACTCATTATTAGATTAACAACATCTTTCTTGCTCTTTTCTTGACCTATCTGATTTTTTTGCATTGCATAGCATATAATATGATTAAGACATGCAACCACAGAAATAAATTTTATATATAATGATCTGTGTCTAACATCTGTCTTACATCTTTTCCAATCACCACCACTATAACTGAATCCATCCACATTGTTGCTGTCCTCCCTTTTTATTTACCTTTCCCAGTTTTAGAACCTTTTCTAGAGTTCTGGATCTTTAAAAATATGTATGAAATGAGATAACATTTATTATAATTGCTTGCTGGAACACAGCTATTCTGAATGAGGCAGCTTGGTCTGGTGCAGCAGTGTCAAACTCATGATGCACACGTAACACACTGGCCCCAATCCTGCCTGGTTTAGCGAAGGGAACAAAAGTCCAAATACATCATGTGACACTGCTGTGATGACATGAGTTTGACACTCTGATCTAGTGATTAGAGCATCAGGCTAAAAAGTGGAAGTCCACGAGTTCCAGTCCCTCCTTAGCCATTAAAGCCAGTCGGGTGACTTTAGGCCAGTCACACTTGTTCTGTATGCAAATAACTGGTTTCAAATAATACATTCTGACTGGTTACTTAGAACGAAAAGGGATTGGTTCAAAACACACTTGGTCTGTATGCAAATAACTGTTTTCAAATAATACCAGTCTCGACTGGTTACTAGAAACGAAAAGGATTGTTCAAAAGGACACCAATTCCCTGCAACGGCGAGGGAAGGCGGCAAATCAAACAATGTCATTGGCTATCAAAGCCGGCTGGAAAAATGTATACAAGGACCGGCGCGGCTTGAGCAATGTTCCTGTCCTAGCACTCTGACTAAGAATATAAAGACTTTGGCTGTTGGAACCCGGCTCTACCTCGTGTTTTTTCCCGGACAAAACACTGGCGACGCAGGGTTGGGATTGGTCCTGAATGATGAGACGAGCACGTGGTGAGAGAAATTCCAGACGACAACATAATGTGCTCCTGCACAGCAACAACAATCTATCACGTACCAGTCCGACACAGCTTTTAATCTACTCATTACGAGGAGAAAAGACATAGGATTCTAATGCATAACTGCTGCTCCAGAGCTGATACCTTTGAAAGTTATAGAATGTAAGAATGATTGACGGTACACTATTCTCACATAACTGATAACGAGACAATAATTATGTCCGCTATTACTTTCGTGAACGCCTTTCGGTGTAACGCCTCATATATTTACAAATAATGGCGACCTTAATAAAGCTTCAAAATCGCGAGAGGACCCCGAAGAACGCGTATAATATACGAGTTAACCCCTGGTTCCGAACTCACAAGACCTAGTTTATCAATATCGTGAAAGAACAGCAACTACGCAACAGTGTCACCAATCCCCTACATAACGGAACAGCACAGAATTCATACTGAGAAAATAGGACCAGATAAGAAGGTTGGAGGACGTAGCTGAAATTTCGAAAGCAAGAACCGCTCTCCAACGAAAATAGGCTATGAGGACCGACGTGCAATATCCTGGGAGCAATGTGGACTCAACAGCGACAAAGAAGATGAAAGCTACTGGAACAGAGCTAAAAGAAACACTTCAGTCTGGCGCATCGCGAGAGAGCCACAGCCGCATAGAGAAGACCGTCAGAAAAGAATCGCGTGTACCATGAGGACAGGATCAACACAGACACGGATAGAACAAAAACACCGGCCGCAAGAAAGGAAACACATCATCCCTACCACCACCACGAAGACTATGGCGGGACGTCCGAGTCAGACACCGGAGGACGACGAGATCCACCGCACTGTATGCCGGCAAGAAAGAGGCGGAGGAAAGAAAATTTTGGCGAGAAGTGCGCTGGTCGGAGCCGAGTTCCCCACCGCAGAGCGGAATGGCAGGCTTATCTCCGATAGCCATCTGACAGAAGTTGCCAGAGACGAGGCCGCATACGAGAAAGTCTGCAGCGAACAGAAAAACATACAGACCGAACAGAGAACGCACCAAATCCCCCGCACACGAGCGCAGCCCAGGCGAGGCGAGAGAAAGTAGGCCGCGAAACAATGCAAACCGCCAAACGAGGAGAGAATACACACTCAAAGCTGTGACAAAATAGGAGCACTAAGACGCGAAAAGCAGAAAAGAAAGTTAACGAACAGTAAGTAATTGAAGGGAAGCCCTGCGAATGCAATGGACGCGGGATCTATGTCCATATCCATGGTCTCGTGAACACCATAAAACAAACTAGTTCATGGATACTCCACCGAACAGAACTAGAAAAAGCAGCGGCTAACACTCAAGGACTACCAGGGAAACCGAATCCCGTAGTTGCATGGGCCAATTCAAAAGTCTCGTACAATACAGCATGTCGAGGCTACTTCCGTTGGCCAAGACGACCGCGACTAGGCGAGCCTCCATGGCATCGAATGTTCGCGCCTCCTTGGGCATCGGAATGACCGACATAGGCGAGTGAGCACAAACCGACTGAGGAAGACCTAATCCCGGAATTCAAGAGTGTTTGACGCTCACTTGGCAAGTACCGGGGGGGAAACCCTATTTCTTTCATCCAGACCCACAGGTAGCCCCTAAGACTAAACAGCCAGGCGAGTTCCAATTTTGCTTTAAAAGCAAAGATTGAGAACAAGCATAAATAAGAACTAGTAGTCAGGGGGTGCTCAGACGCCTGTGGGACCATGCAAATGGAAACGCGATAGTTCACACCTATTAACGCTGAGGGTCAAACCGATCCTGGTGGTGACCTACAAGGCGACCCTGACACGCACTACACACAGAGCACATTACCCGTGCCAGTAGTCCCAGCATTTGCACATCCCTGGGGGGAGAAAATTATTTGCCAACACTCGACCTGGCACAGGCATACCAACAACTCCCAGTAGACCCGAAACAGCGGAGCACAGCACTATAGTGGACACACAAAGGGGCATTCAGATGTAAGAGACTCCACATTTGAGTCAGTGTGCACCCAGGCATTTTCAAAGCCTCAGGAACGCCTCCTAAACCATTACAGGAGTCGTACCGTACTTCCGACTACGTCTAATTCGACAAGGAAAACGATTGAACCAGCTTCCAACATGGACCACATCATGCCAATAAGTGTACTAACTAACTATACACCGGAATGCTGGAGCGTGATATAAGATTATAGAAAGAAGACAACTGCTGCGCTTTAGGCGTGAGAATACAAGAGCGTCGAGATTCTGGCTATTAATGGACGAGTGAGTTCATACACCCCACCAAACTGAAGCCATACCCAAGTTAACCGCATCAGAGGACTCCACACCAGAATCAAAAGTCGAGTTATCCGCATACTCCTGAGAGTCTTCTAACTAAACTTTGTATAGAGACGTCTCCTTGCTACCAAATCGATAAGGCCATCTAGTGAGCAGAAGCGCCAGGGCTAGCGAGGGTCCTATTTTAGTGGATAAAAGACATATTGTTAGCTTGTTAGCCACAAAGTCATAAACAAAGCCTTGTCTACTCAAATAAGTAAGATTGCTACTCTCAAACATCCGTTCCTCATCTACCGAATTTTAGACGACACTTGCTGACGCGATAAAAGAGTGACTTGTGAGCGCTTCACCGTTGGGTCGGTAGTCGCATTCTCTGAGGCCTACCAGGACTCCGCGACGGAAAGAGACGGCCGTCTTGTCGCGGTAGCTACTCAAAACTCATGTCAAATGCCGAGCGTGAA
Organism: Laticauda laticaudata; assembly: GCA_004320025.1. Classification (NCBI taxonomy): domain Eukaryota; kingdom Metazoa; phylum Chordata; class Lepidosauria; order Squamata; family Elapidae; genus Laticauda; species Laticauda laticaudata. Next base: position 21,318 of record BHFT01002014.1, on the reverse strand, counting down.
CTAGCAGCCAAGCTGAACAGAGGCCGTAGGCCATTGTTTCGCTGGGTAATCAGTTTCCATGTAATCATCCTTTTACGAGCGGATTTTTCACAATCCTGTCCACCACTGAACCGCCTCCTTGACCATTATCTTGGCGGTTAATCCCACGCCCACACCAAAACCCATCTGTCCCCCTATAGGATGACATAGAAATGTCGCGTTCCTAAGCACCTCACTGCATAACACCCACTAAATACACCGTTCCCGGGAAAACAAATTTCCCATTGCGGCCGCTGTTGAGCAGAGCACTCATTTCGCTGACGGAAGAATCCTGGCAACCGATGGATGACTGCCCTACAGATACCGAGACCCCTGCCTCCGATCCTCACCATCTCCACGGAGAGTAGTGTCGCCAGAGACCACGGCCAAAAGGACCGCCACCTGGACTGCCGCATAGCTATAAACGTGGTAGTTGCGAGAGTGCGTTGGCGGAGAATAAAAAAACGATGACTTTAAGATACATTTGCTCGAGCAGACGAAAACCGAACTCCTATACGAGAAGGCACTTTGATCTACTGTGTCCTCCGGAGCAGCGTGTAGTGGATTCCACCAAAACAAAATGCCACAGATACAATTACTGCGAGCTATGCTTCCACTCGAGGGACACCCAGGGATATTGTCCTAAAATGAAAAGCTGTGGTTTTCGCAGTAGTTCTATTGTAATGTGCCTCGGTTGGATCACAGGTTTTCTATTCTTACTAGCCAAATGGATTCAATTGAGATTATGTCACCTGCATCCAACAATCCATCAGAGCACAGACAGTTCTCCTCAAAGCGATAGCCTATACCACCTTGTCCCGTGACTGGGCACTAGTCTCCCAGCAGGGGCCAGCATGGATCTCGCGGATCCTACTAGTATCATTTCGCTTTCTTTATTCAATATTAAGTTATTCCGCTATCAATCCATCCCAATGTTTAAGTCATCGGCCCCCGACCAAGACCACACGTTTTCTGCGGACATCTTAGTGCGTGGGGCCACCCTAGGTGACTCTCAATTGGCCTAGAGCGTAAAAGATCTATTTTGCACGAAAATTCAACGACAATATCAGAAATAGGGCTAATAGGGGAATAGACAAACTGTTTTTGCACATACCCACGCCTGCCGGACGTACTAGTGTCCGATAACGGACCTCAACTAACCAGACCTACTATTCGAACAATACCTAGCCTCCCTGTGGTATAAGACTGCCCTCACAGCGCCGTGGCCCATCCAGCGGCAACCGGTAGCTGAAGAATGGTCAGTTTACAAGGCAGGGTTGGAAATGATGGACACTGGGGATGTCCACAAGCAAAAAACAGGGCTACTCACGCCAACATATAACACAATACCACAACCAAAAAAACCCCATCAGAAAACTACTGGATGGGGAGAAACTCAGACGCAGCTAGATCGCTGAACACCCAAACTTCACACCAGAAAAACCCCCCTGACTCTTACACGATTCAGGAGCTTCAAAAATTGGCAGATTTGGGTTGTGATGCGAAAAATTTTACGGAGAACCATTATGGTACCGCAAGTCACAGACTTAACAGGCCCCAAATTCATACCGGATTAACGGAGACGGATGGCAAGGGGGAGTGGAAGCGGGCACATTGACCAGCCTCCCGGTCCCGAAATTAGAAAGAGACGGAAAACACAACCAAACAATCACAAAAACGACGAATTTCAACAAAGAGGGGGGGAAACAACGAAAAATAAATAAAGAACCGTTTAAAAACAAGGCGAAAAACAAACTAACTCAAAAGAGCAATGTGAACTCACTGTTTGCGAGAAAGTTGCGGAGAATCCACCGAAGGAGGCCAGCCACAGCCGGTCCAACCGGCCCGGAGGAATGGAGGAGCGGTCGAAAGCCGCCGGCCCAAGAACTTCAGGCGGCGCATGAATGAAGGGCTCACCCTTCCAGACGGATTCAGAGAGAAGCACAGAGGGAAACAGCAGCACCATCCGAACCGGTCGAAGACACGCACACAAAATGAACCGCGCAGGTCCAGTCGAGTCAAAAGAAGCCCCGGCCTACTACGAGACTACGTCACGATGTAGGACCAAACTAGAGGGGGGTGTTCTGTATGCAAAATAACTGGTTTCAAATAATACATTCTTGATTGGTTACTTAGAACGAAAAGGGATAGGTTCAAAAGGAAACCAATCCTGCAAGGCGCGGGAAGCAGGCAAATCAACAATTGGTCATTGGCTACAAGCCGGCCGAGGAAAAATGTATAAAAACCCGCGCGGCTTGAGCCAATGTTCCTTTTCTACACTCTGGACTAAGAAATAAAATGACTTTGCTGTTGGAACCGGTCTACCTCATGTTTTCCGGACAAAACAACACTCTTCAGCATAATTCCATCACAGTATTGTTGGTGGAGAAAAATAGAAGGAATAAGGTGTGTTAGACATGTTCACTGCCTTGACGTTATTTGAAAACACCACACACAACACACACACACACACACAAACACACACAAATAATTATTCTGTTCTATTTAAGTAATGTTAGTTCTACTCCCATAACTTGATTCCCTTTTACTGAGTAGTTTTTCTTTTTATTTGTATTTATAATTATGAATTTTGAATTCATATATATAAATCTTAGATGAAGTTGTTAAATATTTATAAACTTTAAAGCATGATGTAAGGTCTAGCAAATTGTTTACTTCAGCAGTGTTTTAAAAATATGAGCATTATTTTAGCTTAACAGCCAAGAGCCCTTTGAAAAATTCTACAATGAATGACATTGCTCAAATTTAGCTACCATTAAATTCAGTACAGTAATACCTTTTTTTCCTAAAAATATTAGCTTTGACGGTATTAAATTAGGGCTGTGAGGCAAACAAAATTCCTTCATTTGGGACTGCTAGATACGAAAGCAGCTGCGGGATGCAGGCATTGGAGACCCCTGGGAAAGCAATGGCCTGAACCTTCTGGAAGATAAAGATGCTTCATTATTATGGCAGAGAGATTTCACTCAGGCAGTGTACTTTCCAAGTGTGTCATTAAAAAATCAATTAATGACCATAGCTTTAGTGCTACTAGTTGTTGTTTTTCAAGAGACTCAGAAATCTTGTAGCAACTGCAGGTTTACTGCTTTTAGTGGTTTTCTGCCTGAGAATCTAAACTTTTAATCTTTTTACTCACTCACACCCATTACCAACCCCATCTAAACCTAGCTGGACAGATTATGTAGATTTCAGTTCTAGGAGAATTGAAAGAAGGAAAACTCATGGCTGAAGTACCATCACTTTTAACATGGAATTAGAACAAGTCCATTCTTTTTGCAACTTTGCTCTTGTACTCGAAGTGCAGTTACCTTAGCCAGTTGACATGGGAAACTAACTCTTCTTTTGGGAAAAATCATATTTTGAGGTTGGTGTGTGCTGTAGCTTTTGAAGTATATATTATTTAAAAAATTGCTTATAGGTTTTTTTAATTGTACAGTAGATTGATACTTTTTCCTTCCTCCCTTCCCTTTTTCTTTCTTTCTTTCTTTCTTCTTTCTTCTTCTCTTCTTTTCTTTCTTTCTTTCTTTCTTTCTTTCTTTCTCTACTCTTTCTTTCCTCCTTCTTTCTTTCTTTTCTTTCTTTCCTCTCTCTCTTTCCTCCTTCCTTTTTTATTTTCCATTATAGAAAAAAGATAATATTTATTGGGGTCACCTCTTTCTTAAACTAACATATCTGAATAAATTATACTAGGTTTGCATTTTGATTCCTTTTAGAAATGCTTTTAATAGCTACAATTATTTGTATTGACTATCCGGAAATGGCAAATGTTTTGGAATCAATATTTGATCAGCAAGTATTGTGTTGCACTAAATAAATTTCGTTGTGGAAATTTAAATTAAACAGTTTGGGCCTCATGGTTATGCACAATCTAGAAAACTGAAGATCTTGAGTTCTAGTCCTGCCTCAGCCAGCTGGTGATCTTGGAGTCTCCTTTCTCAGCCCAACAAGTCACTCACAGATTGTTGCTGTGAGGAAAATGAAGGGAAATACGGTATGTTCTGATGTTGTTTGCTGCCTTTTAACTACATATTAAAAATATAAAGGCAGGATACAATTAACTAAATTTATTAATTTAATTTCAACTGCGACCATATAGTTTGCTTACTAGAATAGAAAGGCCTCACTTCTAATTGCATCTGTATATTTTAGGCTCTGTAAATTCAGTATTTTCATCAAACTGTCAATTTTCATTTACAATCTATACTGATATTTTAGAAAATGGAAACTATACAATAATGAAGAAAAATAGAGAAAAAAACCTGATAAACTGAGATATTTTAAAAAAAGATAGAAAGTAGTGGGAAGGAATAAAAAATAGCATTAATAAATACATACTCATCGTATTAATTCAAGGAAGCAACATCTCTCAAGCACAGAAATGTTTATAAGAATAGTAAGCAAAGAAATTGGAGAACATAAATGGAAGAAGGACAAGAAGAACAGAATAATGATAGAGTAAAGGAAAACCTAAAATCTAGCATTGAATGTACATTTCCCCATTTGTTTCTACTCCTGAAATCCACATTGTTTCAGTCATATTCATAAATTGCTTTATTGTGCTTTTTAAAAACAATTTCAACATTTCGCTTGTTTTGAAGTGTTATCAGACTCCCATCCAACTACAAACTTTTCCCAGTCTTCACTTTCTTCATATATTGCCTTATTGGTAAAGTATTAATCAAACAAAACCTAAGACTTCCTCTGTTTGAATGTGGAATTTATATATAATTGTGTGGTGTGTTATGTGGGTGTGTGTTTTTAAGTTTTCGCGGTTTAATTACATGTTGTGCTGTTCACTCCTTTCGGCTATTATCCCATATCATTGTAGTTCTTGTTAAAAGTTGCTAGCAATGTTTCAGCAGAATTCTCATTGCCATCATCAGGCTATCTGTATTGAGTTGTTAATAGCTCAAGAGTATAACTGGTGATCCGTATTACTGTGGACCTCAGGAACGAGGATCCATCGAGTAAGACAGTGTCCAATTGTGATCAGTTAACAAGATTGTTGCTAGGCACTCACTCCCTGGACATTGGTGATGGCAAAATAACACCCTCCTAATTTGGGTAAGATAAAACAGATTTAGCTAACTTGGAGAGCTGAACTGATAACCACTTACAAAAATGAAAAACTTCTTGAAGAGACTAATGAATATAGAACATACAAACAACTCGCTCAAAACTCCGCAACAAACATCTGGAAACCAATTAGTATATAACTTCAAACAGAGAACTCACGCAAAACAGGAAACAGATGTTTCTAAACCAAAGGGATCAATGTGATGCCATAGCACCCCAAAAAATCTCCACCAGAATCCATCTAGTGTGCAGTGTAGAATCCAGCCTCCACAATTAAATAGCAGATGGAAGCTGACGAGAATAACAGACACCAGGTTACGCAAACATCTTCTGCAATAAGCAAACCAACGCGAAAAGTAACTTGCACAAAGATTGAAATTTCAATAACGTTAAAACCCTGAAAAATTGATAACAGCATAATCATAGCTCTCAGCAGACCCTACTACTGGAATGCCACAGTAGTTAATGGACAGAAAAGAGCTACGAACAAATTGGACAGACCATACTCACCAAGACTCCAACAATACAACCTATAAGACACCGCAGACCCGAACCACATAATCTTCGGAAAAATTAACCAAGGAAGAAAATTATACAGCCACCAAATCAAAAAATCCAACAGGCGATCATCCCCAAGAGAAAATGCTTCCAGATGCCCCAAACTATAGCGGCGCTCTCCAAAAATACAGAAAGAAAGACATAACTCTCAGACCCATAGTCAGATCCATACAGCGAGCACCACTACAAACGCTAGCTAACAATACTAGCAAACAATTAATCAGCCCATGCTGAAACCGCAGCTTCATCTGATGTAAAAAGAACTCATACCACCGGTTGCTCAGAAATAGAATCAAAGATCTACAGCCGTGGAACAAGAAAGATCTGCTTGTAAGTTTTAACGTGGTTTCACTATGGACTCAGAGTCCTGATTAAAAAGAAGTCTCGAAAATCCATCAAAAATAAACTTACCAAACCAGCTAAACACCCTCATGGAACCTACAGACACTGCTTAACCAACACATATTTCTATACCAAAGGACAAAGGTATACAAGCAAATTGAAGGAGTCCCCTATGGGTCACCACTGTCACCCGTCATTGCAAACCTGTTCATGGAAGAATTCGAATCCAAAGCCCTGGCTAATGCCACCCACAAAACCCAAAACTATGGCTAAGATACATCATGACACATTTGTGATTTGGCCCCATGGAAAAGAACGCTAACAATTCCTACACACCTAAACAACAAACACCCAAAATCAAGTTCACCATGAAACGGAAATAAACAAACAACTACCATTCTAGATATACAATCTACAAAAGAACAGATGGCACACTGGGACACACCATATACCAAGAAGAAACACACACCAACCGCTACCTCACGCCCAATCCCACCACCCCCAGCAGCCGATAAATTCTGTGGCGAAGACACTAATTACCAGAACCAAACGCCTGGCAGATAAGACACATATAAAGACTGAACTATGCACCCTGACTGAAGTATTGACAAGCCAATGGCTTCCACAAAAACAAAATCACCAGCTTATCCACAAAACACACCAAGACATAACAGAGACCTAGAAGACCACAACAGACCTATGGAACAGCTGTCTTCCATAAGAGGTACTACATATAAAATCAGTAAGATACTACACAGGCATCACATTCAAAGACTGCCTCAAATCAGACAAAAAAATAGCAGCCATCCTGAGGAACCCCAAAGACAAAATTGACCTGGAAAACCAAGCATATACAAAATTCCCTGTACATCATGCCCGGCCACATACATTGGACAGACCAATAGAAGGAATAAGTACCCGCCTAGATGAAACACAAAAATGCAGTAAAAAAAGCTGGACACACCTCCTCACTAGTCCAACACATGAAAACCACAGGTCACAACATCAACTTCAATGGCACCAAAACCCTAGCCACTATAGAAAACCCCAGCCACAGAATCATCAAGAGAAGCCAATAGAGATTGAAAAAAGACCTGACAGCATGAATAGAAGAGATGATTCCAGCAGACTGTCAATCATTTGGAAGCTTGCACTCTCAAATAGAAAGTCCACACCACAAAACAGACAAACACCTGAGCACAGACAGACTCCCTCTGATGCCTCCAACTCAAACACCCCCCCACCAGGCATCCAGGTGAAACCGAGCTTGCTGATGAAGAGCAGCCGTCCTTTCACACGAAGCCAAGCTGCATTGAAAGCCTCCCAACACAAGAACAGAGTGCTGCCAGCCAATCAAGCCAAAAAACAGACAGAAGAACCAGAAACACCAATCAATCAAACTCCAAGTCCAATGAACACAGACCCAGGTTAAATAGCCAATCAGAATAGACCAGCCTCAAAATTGAAACAGAGAACTGTGAGACACACTTCCATCAAGAGCCTGATGATGGCAGATGAGATTCTGCTAAACGTTGCTACAACTTTAACAGAACTTCAATGAGCTACAACTTTAACAGAACTCAAGACGTGGGATAATACCCAAAGGAAGCAAAACAGCAACACACACACACACACACACACACACACCACACACACACACACACACACACACACACACACACACACACACACACACACAATTATATATATATATATATATATATATATATTAATATATATATATATATTATATATATATATATATAAACCTACAGTGAAATACATTAAAAATACAATACATTTTATGTAACTTGCAACTTGTACTTCAGCCTTCATTAAGAAAAAAAATCTGAATATGTATCTGCTGCTGGTTGAATCTGCCTATAGGGAAAAGTAATTATTGTTCTTAAGATCACTTTTAATGATTTTTCAAATTCAATCACATGATCAATATATTTATTTGGGTGTCTTTGTACTTATATACAGATACTGATTACTTTTTGCTCTCTAAGATTAAGTCTAATCCCTAAATGATATCAGAAATTATCCAACTTTGAATATATCTAAGTTAAAAAGGTCAGTGATCTACACCAGATTTTTTTTTTCCGTTTCCTTTACATGTTGTAGCATTTTTACTTTCTTTTACCCTATTTAAAACCAAACATAAACTTTACAATAAAAGACAAATTTATTGCTTTCAAACTCCTTTACAAACCTGGTGCAAGTATATTTGTTATATAGACAATAATTGTTTGTCAGAAAGCAACACATGCTGCTAGTTATAAAGCAACACAGATCAACAGTAGAGACCTTCAATTTCTAGGTTCTGTCATATCAACAAGACTTAAAATGGACACCTAACATCAAAAACATCATAAAAAAGCACAACAAAGAATGTTCTTTCTGTGCCAAATCAGAAAGCTTCAATGCCCAAGAGCTACTGATACCAGTTCTACAGAGGAAATATTGAGGTGTCGTCTGCAACTTTTATAGCTGTCTGATTTGGTTCTGCAACCCAACAGAAACAGACACAGACTCCAGAGAGTAATTAGGACTGCAGAAAAAACAATTCACTACCATTGTGCCTTCCACTCGAGACCTTATACTGCAAGAGTCAAAAGAGGGCTGTGAAAATATTTACAGACCCCTCACATCCCGGACATAAACTGTTTCAACTCCTTCCCTCAAAAGGACGCTACAGAGACTGCATACTAGAACAACTAGGCACAAGAACAGTTTTGCCCAAACATCTTCACTCTGCTAAACAAATAATTCCCTCAACACCGTCCAACTATTTACAAAGTCTGCATTACTATTGCTATTAATCTTCTCATCACTCCAAATCACCCATTCCTTCCACTTGTGACTGTATGATTGTAACTTTGTCACTTGTATCCTTTTGATTTATATTGACTGTTTCCTAGTATTATTTGATTGCTTATTGTACCCTATGATTAATATGTTATTAGTTTTTTACCTGATGATTCTTGACTCTTGATAAATGCATCTTTTCTTTTATGTACACTGAAAGCATTTGCACCAAGACAAATTCTTTGTGTGTCCAATCACATTTGGCCAATAAAGAATTCTAGTCTGTTATAGCAAACACAATCGGTGAATGTTCTCACAACCTACTGTATGAGATCTGAATATATGGTTTACAAAAAAAGAATTTGATTAGATTAATTTTCCAAAGATCAGTTTTTTTAAAATAAAAAATGGCCACTGTTTATCCTAGCTAGAAGAGTGTGCCAACTTTATTGATGTGTTTTCCTAAGAAAAACAGAAGGGGGGGAAAGGTATTGCCCTGAGAAAAACAATTCTTATGACTTATAACACAAACATGCACTTCTCCTGGAGGCAGTTGTCGAACTTACCTTCTATATTACTAGAATTTTGTGGAGAAAACAGGATCTCACATTCTTCTATTATGTTCAAAACTGTATAAGTAATACTTTCTTAGCTACTAAAACTAGATCAAGCAAAAAAAAAAAAGTCTATTATTTTTCAGCCTTTCAGAAATCCCAGAAAAATGATTGCTTTTTTCCCCCTAAGAAAAGAATCTGTAATGTCATTGATTTTAGTTCAATAATATATGTATAACATCTGCATCTATTGCAGCACATTTCTAACAACTATGGCAACTGATTGAATGATTTCTATTTATATTTGTGAGTGAAATCCTACACGTATAATACCTTGTGCGAGGAAGAATGCAAATTTATGCGTGGCTTGAAATAACATTTTTTATTCCAGAACCAATATATTCTACCATTACAATGAGTTTTTCTTTTTTTAATAAAATGGAAAAAATAAAGAGATTATGATACGTTATGATAAGACAGGAATTTTTTTTTAGCACTAAGTGAAATACTATAAGCTAATTTTTAATTATAAAAAATAAAAAAATAAAACAAGCAACATACAGTGATTCTAAGTGAAGAATAAAGGAACTATATGCATACACAAAACAACATTGGTGATCATGATAATAATCACTGAAAAGTGAATAATTGATGAGGCAACTCTTGGAGATTTTATAAATATCTACAACAATCTTATTAATATAAATTTACATATACGTACATATGTATGTATATGTATACATATACACCTACACGCCTGCTGAGAAATATGAGATGTCTAGAGACAGCCTAATCAATGAAAAGTTTTTATAAAAAGTAAACTATATATAGGCAATTTGATAAAACATGAAGCAATAGAAAGAACGACAACAGACTACAAAAAATTAGGAGAAACAATAGCAATGAAAATACAGTTTGCTTTCATAAAATCACAGTAATAAAGTACTTTGATTATCAAGTGGTTTTCAGTTCTTTTGTCCATGACAATGTCACCAAAACCTGTTCTTTCAAGGATTCTAACGCTTCACTCATCACCACTGTAAGTAAGTCTATGCATCTTACTGCTGGTGTCCACTTCTTCTATTGTCTTTCAGATTAACCAGAAGTTTTAAAAGAGATGGTCTTTACATAATGAAGTGGGATGATTTGAACTTAGTCATTTGTTGCTCAAGGGAGAAGTATGGGTTGATTTGTTCCAATGAGTCATTGGTTTGTTTTCTTGGCTGTTCAGAGTATTTTCAGGAATCTTCTCCAACAACAAATTCAAAAGTGTCAATATTCTTTCTAACCTGCTTCTCCAAAGTCCAAATAAAGAATCAAAATTGTATTAAAGTTCTAAAATGTTAACAAGTCTTGATAAAATGAAAAGACCTTCACCATGTACCAAAAATAAAAATTCCTCACAAGTATATAGGTTTAGGTGTGCCTTTCTATAGAAGATAGCACTACTGAAAATTATTTTCCACTTATACTGTTCCATTTTCTTTCTCTTTACATTAATTGAACTATATTCTTCAGAAGGACTAATTTGCAGATCCTAATTTCCAAAGGCTTACTTCTTTGAAAAGTACTTTTGTCATAATCTGAGCAAGATTTAGTTCCTGTCAAAACTAGCATTATATAGCGATGAGTTAAGTGGACATAAACAGAGCCTCTCCTCCTTAGGATTACAGTAGAACCTCCAGTGACTACCATAATCCATTCCAGGACTTTGGTCTCAACCCGATTTGGTTGTGAAGACTGTGCAAGACTGACTGTGCAAGTGCAGCAAGACTAACTGTGCAAGCACAAACCAAAAAAATGGCGCACAAGGGAAAATCACTGTGACTGTGTTTGGTTGCCACCTGAGTATGTATTTGAGACCAGAGTGAAACATTTAGCAGATTTTTTGGTCGGCACCCAATTTGGTCATGGTCAGAAGTGTTCAATACCCGAAACTGTACCATATATAGTATACACGCAGGCATATTTGCCATTGAAATCATAAGGTACAGATTTTTTTTCTGAATATGTTCTTTATTTTTAAAGGAAAACCTATAAATTTCATAGAAGACCACACATAAATTGTTTCTAAGTCAAGTCTTTACAATTTAGGCCTTTAACATTATTTGGGTAGTATTCATAATTATCTTATAGCTATTTCCAGGTTAGATATGCTGTAATTATTTAGCTTAAGTTTCTTTTTTTAGTTTTTTCCAAAGGTTTCTGTGCATGTTTCTGTGTTCAAAAAAACAAATAGGATAACTATAACCAAATCTTACATCTTGTTTATGTCTGTTGCACATGCTAGGCTGTGGCTTTGATTACATTGTTGTAGTCAACATCTTGATTTTTTTATAAGGGAAGAAGGTCTTTTTTTTCTCCACTGAATTACTGTAAAATACAAATAATATTACAATATACAAATAAATAGTTAAGTATATTGGTGTTATACAACAGAAACTGGAACTTTTTTGATTACAGTAAATTAAAACTTTCAAAGTAGAACAATAATTTTGTATATGAATGTTAATTATAAATGAACAGAATTGCCCAAGTGTGCAGTTAATGCTTGACATTGAAATAAGGTGAAAAATGTAATATCAAAAGCTTATAACTTTGTACTTCATACTAAAGTCTCTAATGTATTATATTATTTTTATTTATGAATGTTAAAATGAAGGGAGAAAAAAGAAACTTCATTGGAAAATAGACAGGTACATAATTTCTAACTTTGACTCCAACTAATTTGCAAAGTTTATAAAGATTTAAACCTCCTGAAAAACCATAGAGTAAATATTGGTATTTGTCTTCCTACATGATGTTTGCCATTCTTGGAAGATGGAAGCCATACTTGCTTAAATTTCTATTTGACTTATTTCATAGATTCTGAAATTAGGTATGCAACAGAAAGGAATAATGCTGCTTTTATATAGGCTGCTAACTGATATAAATGAAAAAAACTGAAAGTGAAAGGTCTAAACACAAACTTTCAAAGAACTCCATCCTCGTCCTATCAAAATACGTGTCACTGCAATTTACAAAAATCCTTTAAATTCCTGGTTGACAATAGAAAACTTTTCATGTAGATCTTAAGAACTTTAATCTTTTGAAAATATTCCAAGGAAACTAAGGAAAATTTTGATTTGTATTGTGAGATATAAATTCTGGCTTTAATCTGTAAATATAGTCTAAAACAATTTCCATTTAAATAGGTATTTTTGATGTTTTTGAAAAATAAGTGCCAACCTAGATTATATTTTCCCAGCTAATATGCAAGCAAATTCAGCTACCTGTCTAAATAAAAGTAAATGAGCACAAAAATGAATATGTTATTAAATAATAAAAAATAAATACATTGGAGAAAACTGCATAGTATTTTTTTTAAAAAGTAGAAATAATTCTATGAATTTTCTGAGTACAAAAACATGAGTACAAATACATGCATATTTTGTTTTACATGAAAAATACATGTTTTACATGAAAAATGAATATTGTGAGAGTGGAAAATTCAGTCTAATATATTCATTCTTTTGATATAACTTTATATTAATTTGTGTTTGTACATCACATTTTTGAAATCTGTTTTATACTTCCCATCTTTGAGGTAAATACATTTTAGGATTAGTTGTCATATGTACTCACTAAGGCTTCTATGTAAGACTTCCTTTTTGAAAATATATATTCAATTTTTGGAAAGGTATATATTGTAATATAAGATTGTAAGATTAATTTTTCCAAGGCAGAGGAAGCATGCACATATACTTACCACATACATAGAGCTAAGCAAAGCGTTGCCTTTTATACAAGCATAAAAATGGCATGCTTTAAATTGCTGTTATTTGAACTTATGATGACAAATAAATAATAAATGGGTGAGATCATAAAACTATGCATGAGAAACATAACATGTTTCTACTGCTGGAATATTGCTTTTATGTGCTTTCTACATCTCACCTTTACCAGCTGGTAATTTAAAAGAAATTTGGGGATATATTTATTACTGCTTATAATTGCTTCAGAAAAACACTATTTGCCAGCACAGTGCAATTTACAAGTTCAAAAGACATTTTTTAAAAAGACAGTATTAAAAATACTAGACAGTAGTATTTACTTCAGTGATGTCCTCTAGTAGCAGTTTTAAGAAATCTTGAGAAAGATGTGTGGCAACAAAGGAACATGTAAAGCAGATGCATAATGGAATTGTTGGCAGTACAGTAGACTTTGAAATGTTAGCCAATTCATATTCTTTTTCTGGCTGTAAGAAAGGACTTCCCACTTGCACTCATAGAAAATTTTCTTCTGAAGCTAATTTTTGCACAGGTGAGGACTGGTTTTTCTTTTTCTTTTGCAGTAAAAGTACAGCTGGAAAGGCAGGAATCAAATCTTGTATGTCACAGAATGCAAATAAATAATCAGCTTTCCCTGTGCACACTGTTGAATACTATGTGGTTGAATATTTCATTTTGTATGCATCACTACATTATTAGGCCCAAACATGAAGGAAATAAGACTCGTATCCTTCTTCAGTCAAGCTGAAGCAGAAAAAGATAGGTATGTGAAGACAGAACTTTAAATTTGTAAAGTGAATTTGTTCACTTCAAAATATTTTTTCTATTTTTTCTTCAACTTATTCTTTTTTTCTTGCACTTTTTGTTTTCTCTTTGATTTTTTCTTCCTTACGTTATCTATCTTCTCTTTTAAAAGTTTCAAAAGGAACAAGGTATAAAGATGAATTGGTTTTCTTCCACGCAAATACATTCAAGGTATGAAAAAGACTTCAAAACAGAAGGTTTCTGTAATAAATTGACTGATTTAGATAAGATTTTGACAGTACTGATGAAAAGGTGATAAAAAAATTATATGGATATTTATTAGAAATTAAACTAGAAGAAGAACAAATTATTAAAAATGACAATGTCAATCAGCAATTTAAAGAAATATTTTGTAATACAGATGTTTTACAGGTGGCATTTCCGCGCTCCAAACAAGAATATGGTGCAATGTAATGCGTTTTTCAAGAATGATGGAATCCAAAGAAGGGATGGGTGGGGAGATGTCAGTCCATGGGTTGGTGAGAAGGGATACCTGGCCTCATATAAACCATACGTGGTGACTTGTTGCAGATTAGCGAAAAAAAATGATTGGACTAAAATCACACGTGGATCTGGAAAAAGTGAGAAAATCCATGTGCAGGAGGAAATTATTAAGAAAATAGTGAATTGGCTGAAATTGAGTAGATTGGACATTTGAAATTAAAGAAGAACAAAGATAAACAATATTAACAAAATTTGGTACTTTTCTATCAATGGTTAACCAATAAATATAGTAAAGAATGATCGTAGAACTATAGAAAAATAATGAATGTCTAGACTGTATTCTTTTTATTATTATTATTTATGACATATAGGAAAATGTTTTAAGATAGATTGAAGGACTATATGAATTGTTATTATAAATAAAACTAAGTATAGCTATCTCGCAAAGTATGAATGAATAAAATTATAGTCAAATGAATTGGAATAATAATATACTAGGATATTCAATTTCGTGATTTATGAGTTATATGTAATGTAAGCTGTAATTGAGACCTATGAAATCAATGCACAAAAAATTTGTATAACCAACCAACAACACTGTTTTGTATACTTATGGAAGAAAGCTGGATGTTTTTATGTTTTGTTTGTTTTTGTTTGTCCTTAAAAATCAATAAAACTTTAAAAAAGAATCATTAAAAAATAAATTCCATTTCTGTTCCATGTATCTATTGACCTAACCACTGAGCTAAAATCTTTCTTCCTGATTTGTAGTTTTAAAAGAGCACCTTAAAAAAAACAAATATTAGGAATCATCCAAGTAATTTAGATCACTTGGAATATGAATTCTCTAATTTCATTGCAGTGCATTTATAAAACAACTAATTGCAGACAAATGTTATGACAGGAAACATGACAAGATGTCATTTTAACCTTTTCATGTGAAACTTGAAATGCCATATGACTGATACTTGACTTTTGTAATGCTTTACAAGACACAGCCATTATAGAATATTCATATATTGCTGTAATATTTTGTTTTAAATATATTCTTGAAAAGTCATCTGCAGAACAGATGTTCAAACTGCCCTTAACTTAAAGAGAAGCAGTTCATTTTATCTACAGCTGCTTGTCACAAATATCATTTATGTAGAAATTGCTAAGTGTGCATGAATGACCAATGTTTATGCAAAGATTCACAAGGGAAACATTTTCCTCCTTCCACTTTTTTAAATTATTCTTTACAGTGTGCTGTAGTATTGAGATAACTTGCAATACACATATTATTTGCTAGTCTCATGCATTGTGCATTATCAATATATCATTAAACAATGTTATTATCATTTAAGATTTTATGAGCTTTTGAAAAGCAGTAACGTGTTTTTTACATGCATTGCAGACATACATTATCAGACTGTTTAATCGCAGGAAAAGAGACTTGAGACCAGTGTGACTTTTCAGCTCTTCATTTAGTTGTTTGAATCTGCTCTGGCTGTGGAGCCACAGCAGCCTCTTTTATAGCGGCTGCTAGTGGCTCGCGGCCAATGACAGCTCTTTGAATCCCCCACCGATCCGGCAGGCCAATCACAGGATGGTAATGCGAACCAATCAGGATTGCGTTTCTGGACCAATCAGCAAGTAGTATTTCTGGTCCAATCAGAAGAGAGTATTTCAAGTATGTTAATATGGAACACCCCTTCCTTCTTGGTTTAGCCTGACCTATGTTATGTAGTTCCGTAAGTAGGCAGGGCTTTTGTGTTGTCTACTTGATCTGTGCAGCTTAGTTGTGGTGTTGCCTTCGGCTAGTTCAGACGGGATCACTGTTTCTCCTCTCCTTCTTGGTGGAACCTCCTGGAAGGGTGAGTCAGCCCTGCCACTCCCTCCCAGTCTACCTGGGCTGGTTGAGTCGGCTCTGCCGCTCCTACCTGGTCTCTACAGGCTGGTTGAGTCAGCTCGGCTGCCTCTTCCAGGAGTGACTTCATGTTGGTTTTCTGCTGCCAGTTCCCATCCACCGAAGTCTTCTGCCAGTAAGTAGTTTTGGTTTTGCAATGGGCCTACCGGTGGTATTTGTTGTTGGTTTGTTTGTTGTTGTGTGATTAGTGGGCTTTCTCCTCCCCTTTGATTTATGTTTGGGTGATCTCCCCCTCTCTGATTTTATCATAGTCTCTTTGGTGTGGTCTTTGTGTGTGTGTTTGTTCTGCGTTCCTGGTGTTATCATTGTTTCTTTCTATTGTCCTAGACCGTAGTTGGTCTATGTGTCTCTTCCAGCTTCTCCCATCCTCCGTTTCTAATCGGTATGATCGGGGTCCCATTATTTGGGTTTTTCTAGCTGGTATCCAAAGTGGATCCCNGGTATTTACTGGAGGAGTCTGGTGGCTTTTCGGGGTTGTATGTTGGGTGTAATCTGTCCAGGTGTGAGCGTAGTTTCTTGCCCATCAGGAGTTCTGCTGGGCTCTTGTTAGTCAACGTGTTCGGTGTTATATATTGGATGGTTAGCAATTTATTGATTTTGTCTTGAATGTCCCCTGTGTCTATTTTACCTAATGCCTCTTTGATATACCGGACCATGCGTTCCACCCGTCCGTTTTCAGCCAGGTGAGCGGGTGCTGTTAGGGCATGTCGTATACCCAGTTTGGTGAGGAATTTTTCAAATGACAACATTGTGAACTGTGGCCCGTTGTCTGAGACTAACAAGTCCGGTAAACCATGCGTAGCGAATAGTTTTTTTAGCTGTCTGATGACGGCTTCTGTCATTGTGGACTGCATGACTATGACCTCCAGCCAGTTGGAGTAAGCGTCGACAATTATTAAAAATGTATATCCCTTTGTGGGTCCAGCAAAATCTATGTGGATTCTCGACCAGGGGCCCCTGGGTGTCTCCCACTTGAGGGTTGGTGCAGGATACCTCTTTTATAGTGGCTGCTAGTGGCCAAAGACGGCTCTTTGAATCCCCCGCCAATCCGGCGGGCCAATCACAGGGTGGTAATGCGAACCAATCAGGATCGCATTTCTGGACCAATCAGCAAATAGTATTTCTGGTCCAATCAGAAGAGGGTATTTCAAGTATGTTAATATGGAACAGTGGCCTTTACCTCCTCAGAACACCCTAGGTGACTTGGTGTTGTTTTGTTTTTACATACAAATCTACTGTTATTGTGTCAAATTAGAAAAGGTTAAAATATAGTTATGTAAGTAGCCTTCATTTCAGCCAAGCACCATATATGGTTAGCACATGCCTAGCAATCCCCATTTCTTTTATGATTTTCCAAGTTGATAAGAAATGGAAAAACCTTAGTAACAGAAAGGCCTAGATTCTAACTCAAAGCCTCAAAAACCCAAACTCAAAAATGACTTTCCATGATATCTTTGTGGACTTAATTGTTTGTAAAACATTGTCTGTTTTATGTTAACAAGTTCAAATAAGTCCCAAGATGATGAAATTTAGGTGTGGGCTGAGCAGCAATTCCTGTTTCTGTTTCTATCATCACTTTTATTTGTCTTTAAATCTTGAAAAATTTCCTTCAATAGCTTTAAATTTGGTCAGACAGGTTCTCCCCTCCCTAGATGACAATATATATTTTCTAATGAGAATAGGGAGGGAAAGGAAGTTGCTGTAATTAAAAATCAGACATGAATTATTCAAGGCTGTGCATAAGTGCACCATCATGCCACGTCCCTGTCCTATGGTCCCCATTTATTTGTACCTATTTCCTTATTCTTACTCATGTTTATGTGTATATCTATTATCTTGTAAGCAATTGACAAATCAAATAAATAAAATAAATAAACTGACTGTTTTAGAAAATGTTAGGAAAGGAAAGGTTTTTTTCTTCTGAAAGGTCAGAACCATTCAGAGACTTTTTGAAGACTTGTAATGATAAATACAATATAATTTAACCAGATATGAAGTGCAATAGGAAGATTAAAGGAAGAGGCTGGGGAAAACACTAACAATCTCTGAACATATTCAGGATAAGTTTATATAAAATTATGCCTAAGAACCAAGATAGTTTAGCTATAAATGCAATACAATTTAAGCAGAAAAGAAGAGCAAAAAGAAGATTAAAGGAAAGGGTTGGGAAAACACACTACCAATCTCTGCATATATTCAAGATAAATGTATATAACATTATACCTAAGACCCATGATAGTTTAGTTTTAAAAGCAAGTAAACTATTTGATCCTATTTCAATTTCTCATCCTCCTAGTGCCTTGTGTCAACACCCTTAATTTTACACATACTTTCAGACTATGTGGCAGCATGGAATATGGCTTCCAAAGCTGACACCAGAATCATGAGAACATAGAAATATATTACTTATCTAGCTTATTTGGTTTATTTTCATATAAGCACACATTTGATCTTCTAATGTCCTACTATTTCCATTTCCTTCCATTTTTAAATTTTCCAAATCCTTACATTAAACATTTCTGCTGTAGAACTTGAGATGTGTCGCTTTTATTATTATTTACAGAGACATCTAAACTGATTCACCGCTTGCAACATGCTCTGAATGGTTGAGGAGATTTGGTGGCCACAAATATGTTTAACAGCTTCTTGAAAGTTGAGAGAACTGAGAGCTGGACTTCTTCTGATCCTCTAATATTTGGAAACATCATACTTCCTATAAATTGTAGGCATTGACTACAATAATGTTTCTTATAAATCTAAAATTATAAAACATAAAGATAATTAAGAATCAAATGAAAATGTAAAATAGATAGATGAAGGCTGTAAAAAGAATTAACTACAATTCTTCAAATACCAAAAAAGAGAGAAAATAAAATTGTAAGGAAATAAGATATTAATAATAGTATATTAATTAAATTTAATTACTTGGGTATTAAAAGCTAAGTGAAGGAACCCTCCCCAAATAAACCTTTACAAATTATAATCTCCCAAGGAATCAGGGGTGACAGTGAGTTTTCATAAAATCTTTAAAAAAAGCAATGGGGGAGGGCTTAAGTTTAATTAGCTAACTTTTGAAAGAAATTGTTCTTCACTTTAAGTGCAGACTGTCAGTAATTGTGATACTTTCTGAAGATTGTGAAAATATCATAAGCCATAAAATCCTTAGTTGGCTTCAGTTAAAATTTACGATCTGTGAAAGAGCACCTTAGAGGTCATAAGATTCTTTGGCTTCCTTTTCCAAAAATGGAAGAAATATTCCAATTTCAGACAAGATCTTTGATATAGAAACACTGTTGTGGTTCCAGTGGAAGCTCTTTTCCTTTGTGAAATTAAAATTAAAAAAATAAAATTAAAAAAAGGAAAATGAGGCATGCAAATATTAGACAAGGGAGCTGAAGTTGTAGATCTGTTATATCAAACTTTTGAGCACTTAACCATAATTCTAAAGAAATTTCTAATTTACAATAATCCTAAAAATGTTGTAGATTAATTCTATCATATTTTTACAGTAGATCAAGTGATTTTTTTTTAAATGGCTGTTGAATTAATTGGACCTTGTTGTCACACCCACAACAGAATATATATGCAAGAAAAGTACTTTTTTTTCCCCTGCCTTTACTGGAAAAGCAATAAGATTTATTCACACCCACATACCTTTGATAGTTGTTCCACTGAAACAATTTCTGAGGACACATGGTCATCCCAGAGGAAATACATCCAGTTTTTGTACTAATATTTTAAATCATGGGGAGTGATCATAACCTTGGTCATTAAAGTCCCCCCAACTTTCATTTTCTGAGTGCCAAAATTGCATCACATAAATTCAAATAGACTTCAGGTTTGTGTTTTTTTATCCTTGAATTATTATTTCCTCCCTTTTTAAAAAAATACTTCTTCAAGACAGATTTTCTGAACCCACCAATACTTCCCCACTGTATATAAATACTGTTATTTTGTCTATCATAAAATCAGGCTATTAGATATGGTTTGCCAAAATCATCATAGTTATTATATGATGATAGTGTTTTAGGGTTTACTGTAATTTCTTTAGTGTTTAACAATAAATACTAAGTTTACTACTTATGTGGGTGTCTGGAATTTTTTTAAATTGAAATTTGATAGCTCAATCTAAAAATCAACAATTGGAACACTCATTTCTTATTAGTATAAATAAATGGAGCTCTGGTCAATAATAGTTCTGAAATCTCATGTATTTAAGGAGGAGTAAAAATCTTGCCAAGAAAGCTTCACAAACTTGTCCAGGCAATCCCCAAAAATTGGGCAGGATTGAATGGAAGCAAAAAAAAAAAAATGGGTTGGGAAGAACAGGTCACGAGAAACCAACAGTATGTAGATGTGCTTATGTAAGTTGGTTTTATTGTTTTATTATAATCTTTTTAAAAGAGTAACATTTTAATATGAATTTATCTGGAAATGAAGCTGCTGGCTTAAGAAATCACTTCCAATTTCAACCTACTATGCTGTGGCCAAAGCAATATCTTGCTTGATCTTCTGTCTGGGCTGTGACTAATATGGCCTCCAATTGGTGAACTCCCCTGCTTCTCTAGGTCTCCCACCTATTCCACCTGAAAATAAAGAACCTGCTGTTCTCCTTCCCATTGTTTCAAAAAATGTTGTTTCCATTAAGAGCTTTTTAATATGAGCATCCCTTTATCAATTTCCCCTATGTCTGTCAGCATAACTTTCTCATTCTTTCTTGTTTCTTGGGCTAGAAGGGGAAACTATGCAAACTCTTATCTATTTCACCTGGAAAAGGAAAGAAAGAAGGAAGAACAGCAGTCCTTCAACCACATAATGAGAAATTGGGGCAGGGTCATTAGTTGAAGTTCCTTCAAAGGCAGTAGACAGCATAACAGCTAAAGGCTAGGTCCCACTGGCCGATGGACGCAAAACTATGCATAAAGGACACAGTAGACGAGCAAAATTTTGGGGGTGGCTCCATCCGTTGTCATCCGCTCCAAAAAGTGATGAAAATTTGCATAAACAGAAC
>BHFT01002013.1:0-65328 GCA_004320025.1 Laticauda laticaudata | reverse complement strand
AGTGAGTACAGAACGGATGCATCACGTTAACCAACGGATGGCAAGTGTTTCTCTCCATTTTACATCTTCTTTCCATCTGTTGGTGCTTTGTGACAGGGGCTTTAGTCTTTAAAAACAGGAGGAATAATAACAATGGTAATCAAAACATAAGTCAAATTGAAAGTAATATTAAGCATGCCACGGTAATACACTACAAAAAAGAAGGTATTGACAGGATAGTATCAATTTGCACGCATTGTTCTTTACTTTATAACGAAGAATTTTGAATTGTCCTCAGTGGAATTGCATCCCTGCTAGGCAAGAGGCCAAAAGAGTAACTTCTTGATTTCTTAGGTCTGCTAAAGATTGCAGCTCTCTATTATTACAAAGAAAATGTGAGCTTTCTTCTTTCCATTGAAATTAGCTTTCATATGTAAATAGACAGGTATGAATAGCATACTGAATCTACAATAAATTTACAAACCATAGTCTATAGTCATGCATGCTGAATAATCTTGTAAAATAAGCACCCGCAACTCTACTTATCTGTTACAATTATTTACTGAGCCTCCCTTAAACAAAATTACAATTACTCAATTTCCATCTGGTGGCATTTTTCATAGCAGCTGTCTCACTAAGGGAGTTGCTCAGCCAAACCTAAAAGGCAGGTGCTGCACCTAACATCAATGTTTTCTTGGGCTGTTTCCCATGAAGCAGCAATTAATTATAGATAATGACTGGTTTTTTAATGCACTGCCCTAAATTTATGAAATATTTATGCACCCAAAATATATCCTGCTGTCAACGGCAATTCAATTTTTCATGCATTTTGCTGATCAAATAATTTGAAAGTGTGAGCCTATTCATTAGGAACAATTGCTGTAATTTTTCTCGAGGCCTCCTAATACAGCCCTTATACATAGAATATTCAGGAGGGGAATATTTTAAGCAGGGGAAGGCAAGCAGGCAAACTGCTTGAAATGGAACTAAAGAATCTCTGTGTAGAATGGAGACCAGATCCTAAATGTCTTAATTACCAATCCAATGATTTAGCAACTTCAACACAATGATTCTCCTATGCTTTACAAAGGAATACTTCCATGTTACTTTTCCCTCAGCCTTGACGACTTTAAAATGTTTGGATTACAACTCCCAGAATTCCCCAACCAACAGGCTTAGTGAAAAATTCTGAAAGTTGAAGTCCCCATACCAGGACTCTCAAACTCATGGCTCATAGGCCAGATGTGTCACACCCTGGCCATGCCCACGTCTGGTTTAACAAAGGGGGGGGAAATCACGATATGTCACCTGATGACACAGTGATGACACAAGTTTGACACCCCTTAAAGTTGCTGAGGTTGCAAAATCCTGCCTTCGTGTAATGTTTCTGGAAAGTTAAAACAGAAGTTCTGAGTTAGAAAAAGAGATCTTGGTAAAATAAAATAAAAAATTAGGGAATTGCTCCTTAAAAAAAGTAAATAAAAAATCTGGTCTCAGATATGAAATACCTGGCCAACTCAGAACAAAAAAGGTCTCATTATTTGTTAAGTTCTATGAACTATTACACTCCCTAAAGCAAAGAGAAAAGACAACCCTGTATTTAATATCAAATACAAGCTAGTCAATAGCTACAATAAAAGCTTGGTATTGAATGTTTACATGACAGTCTATATTTGTATATAATAATGGGAATGAACACTTGCTACTGTATGGCTCTATTTTCATTCTTAAAATGGTGGTTGCAAAAGAGGTTTTTGCATATGTTAACTCTGGATATCTGACTAAAGTTTATTGGGTCTGGTTTGCACATAATATTTTATATCATTTAATGTTCCCTGTTTTATCATGTAGGTTTTGTTAGCAGAATATTTTAGTCTGGGTGCTTGTTGATTTAATGTTTCTTGCTGTTTTTATGTTTTTTTTTAAGTTAGCAAAATATTTTAGTCTGGGTTAATATTTTTGCCAAGAAGCTTAAGAAGATATTAAAACTTATGACTGTTCAATTTCATTGTAAGTTTTACACTGTACGTTTTAATTTCAACACTTCAGTTTTACTTTTAAAAAGGGAATATAGACAATTAATGCACTCTCTATAAAATCTAGTAAACAGAAAAGGAAGGGGAAACTCCTCCATTTTTATGTCTTTTCATGTTTTAGAAGAAAATATTTTTTACTGTGTTTTATACATTGTACCTATGAAGAAAGATCATGTTAGATAGATTAACAAAATTAATGTCTATGTAGAATATTTGCCATGTATTATTACATATATACTGTATGATACACAGTCTATAATACAAGTATATAGAATTTCCTAGATGGTCCATTAAATAAGACTTATTTCTGGACATATTTTGTAATGTTACCTTGTGATAAGATGGGCAGCCAACAAATGTTATACATAAAATAATAAATAAATAAATTACTTTTTTCAGTTTAATTATGTCCATTCTCAATATTGTTTCATGACACTAAACAAGGTTTACTGAAAAGGACCAAAGCTAAAGGACTGGACATGGTAATCTATTACTTTATTACATCAGGGTATACCTTCAAACTAATTAGTATTAATATAATTTCTGTAAAATGTAATAAAAATGGGAGATGATCCAAAATTCAAAAAGAACATCCGTTGTTCAATTTTTAAAAACTGTTATGTTCTGAATTAGAATGTCAGCTACAAGATAATTTATTTTTCCTGTGATATTTGAAAGCCAAAATTCAATTCTATACCATTTTAGTGCAGTTTATGTAGCCCACCAAATTCAATGTGCTTAACTTAAGGATTCAATTTCATTGAATTCTTGTGGAATTTGCTTCCAAAAAGCTTTCCATAGGGTTCCTGAATGTCATCTTATTGGGGATGCCCAGATACCTTTCATTTGAATTAAATGAAGTTCACGGGGGTGAGAGCCTGACTGGAAGAATGCCTAAGCAGTAAAATTAATAAAAGAAAAGAAGAGGAGGGGAGAGGAGAGGAATAAAAAAAACAACCATGATTTTTTTTGGTCAATCCTGAGTTATATATCTAATCTTACAAGTTAGCATTGGCTCTTGTGTAGGCTACAATATTCAAGAAGCTGCAAATCCAGATCATTTTTGCAGAAAATGCATATAAATAGATCATATTTGCTTTGTTCATTTTGAAAAGAGAAGAGAATTAAGGGCTGCTAAAAGCAGAAACTCATTTATTTCCTAGACATGTCCATATGCCCTCTATTTATACAGTTAAAAACTTATCAGAATGCGTATTTCATGCTCTACTTTGTCTTGCTCTTTCTCCAATTTCTCAGCATCTGTCTTATAATTTTTCTCCATTTATGTGGCCCTGGAGACTCTTTTGCATTTTACCAAATTACTGCTGATGAGCTGAATTTAGTGTTCAGAAGTGCTGGAATTCCCACACTGGGATTTTGGCTTGTTACCTCTCTGATGCAGTGCTAAGAGTTGCTATTGTGAGCCCTAGTCTTAAATGTTATCCTTTCCCCCTTTGGTTGTCATTGTTCTCACGAAGTGGACACTGCTCTGATATTATTTGGTACAGTGTTCATTTTGTAACCTACATGGTAAGAATATAAAGCTAAAAGTAGACTGGTATTCCAAGATGTCTGCAAACCTAGCAGACAACTATCTCCCAAAAGGTAGAGAAGGGAACTAGAACAGAGTTCCTCAACCTTCCAGCTTCATGAACTGGAGGTGGGGGAGGGAAGGGAGAGGATGGTTCCATGCAAGTGGTGGCAAAAAGGACCAGCAAAATGCTGTGGGCATAGTATACTTGGACTGTCAAGTATGGTGTTTGTCAAAGTGGTCCACAACCTACTTCTTGATAAGATACAAAAATGTGGGATAAACAGCATCACCAGCAGATGGTTTCGTAACTGGCTGACAAACTATTCAACATCTTTACAAACAATTTAGATGAAGGGATAGAAGGGGAGCTCATCAATTTTGGAGATGACACCAAGCTAGGAGGAATAGCCAACATTTTAAAAGATAGACTCAAGATTCAGAAGGATCTAGAATAGACAAACCTGAACGCTGGACCTTATCCAACAAAATGCAATTTGGTGCTGAGTAAAATAAGGTTCTACACTTAGGCAAGAAAAATCAAATGCACAGGTATAGGATAGGTAGGACCAGGCTAACAGCAATAACAATAAGAGATTTAGGAATCCTACTGGAAAATCACATAGATGTGAGCTGCAGTTGCCAAAACAGCTAATGGAGTCCTAAGCTGCATTAATGGAGAAATAGTATGAAGATCATGTGAAGTATTAATACCGCTATATACTGTTTTAGTAAAACCATACTAGGAATACTAATATTTTTGGCCAACGGAATACAAAAAACATATTGAAATTCTCTGAATATGCTCTGTTTTCTCTTTCTCTCTCTCTCCCCCCTCTTTTTCTCTTATCTCTTCTCTCTCTCTCTGTTCCCTCCTTCCCCCCCCCGAGAGAGAGAGAGAGAGAGAGAGAGAGAGAGAGAGAGAGAGAGAGAGAGAGAGAGAGAGAGAGAGAGAGAGAAGTGATTCTTATCAGACAGTTTGCATACTGCTAGAATTTGGTGCTAAAACTGGGTCTGTCTTCAAAACACTTCTCATATACTTTGAAGAGACAGCTGATGTGCTGGGTGCACATTTAATTATCTGCCAAAACTGCAAAAGCCAGGGCTACCAGTCAGTTTTTTAAAAATTCCTGCAGAGTCAAGTTGAGAGTCAAGTTGAGGGAAAACACAAGCTGGCCAGCCCCTGCATTTTGAGTTTGGTTGCATACTTTACCCTTTAAATCAATTGAAAGTAGTGCTGACCTAGAGTATTTTTGTTTCCACAGATGAGGACAGCAGTAGCCCTAAGGAAGTTAAGCCAGATCATTATAGAGGCTATACAGGTAGTCCTCAGTTAACTAACATTTGTTCAGTGACTATTCAAAGTTACAATTGTGCCGAATGAAGAGACTTATGATTAGTCAAAGCTGCAACCATTGCAGTGTTCCACAGTCATGTGATCATGATTCAATTACTTGACAACTGGCTTATAATTATGACATCCATTGTTCCATGGTCATATGATAACCATTTGCTGCCTTCCCTGCCAACTTCTGCAAAATCAGTGGGAAAACTGGCAGGATGGCGCAAATGAAGATCATGTGACATTGCATTAACGACTGTATGAGATTCACCAAACAATGCAGTTAGAATTGTCAGAACTCCTGTTGTAATTCAGAATAGTTGTGTGGTGTCATCCTTTACAACTGCATTGCTTAGTGACTATATTGGAATGTGTGCATGATCTTGGGAAATGTTTAGGAAGGCTTAATAGACAGGGAAAAAAACTTAGGAAGAACCTGTCCTAAAGGAAGTTGGTACATTCAGATTTGCAAGATTTATTAATGCAGTTATAAAATAAAGGAGAATTTGTCCATCTAGCTATATTTCCCATCTCTTTTGGGAGGGCTGATAGTGATGGAAGTCCTGATTCCAATTACTACCATTAAGCACAGACTACCAAGATTTCCCATCCCAATGCAGATCTTTGACTAGAAGAGTGGATAGTTGAAGTATATGGTTGCTCTGTCTTCTTTGGTTACAAGTAGCATTGCTAGATTCATAGTTACAGCTATACTCCTCTTTTTCAAAGAAGTGGACCATTGCTGGAATGGTGCACTGCAGTCTCCAGGGAATGAAGAGTGTCAAAAATTCAAGATGGTGTTGAGGTATTCCCCATTAGGAGAATGAGTGCACTCAGGGAAACATAGTGAGAATGATGTTGAACAACACACAACCAGCATACAAATACACTGAATAGTAAAATGTAGGTTTTACTTCCAGTAAACGGATAAACAAAGTCAAAACAGTCCAAATCATACACGGTTAAAGCAGTTAGTATCAGTCCAGGGATAATCCAAAAATGAAGTCAAGTATCATAAACAGAGTTCAGTAAACAGAGTTTGCTAACAGTTGCAAAAACTCACAGCAATCCAAGTAGAACGAGGATCAGGCAAATATGGCAAAACAGGAAATGCAAGAAGAGAGAAACCAGGTTTCTGTTTCCATCTTATGGCCATTGGAGGAACCTCAGCCAATCACAATTACAGCATTTTCTTAAAGATACAGTGTTAAATTATTATTCTGGTTTATATATTTCCAAACCAACTGTTAGGTGACTCTCATTCCTAACAGATGGTAGCCATGCCATATGACTGTAGTCCAGCCTTTTTTCTATGTAACATATGGGAAGGAAGGAAGGAAGGAAGGAAGGAAGGAAGGAAGGAAGGAAGGAAGGAAGGAAGGAAGCTCTGACCCAAATAGAGAAAATACATTTCAAGAAAATTATTCTAGTACATAGGATACAAGAATCTTAGTGAAAGCTTAATGGCTTGGAGATTTGAAATTGAAATACAGAATTTTCAGAAGATGTTTGAAAAAAGCAAACATTAGTTTATGAACTAAAATTTGGATCAAAATAATAACTCACCAAAATTATCAAGAACAGCTTTAAAACTGAAGAGATATATTCAAGGTTAGAATTTTCTTCTTTTAAAATGAAAAATAGCAAGCTAGGAGTGTTCAAATAAAGGAAAGAAAAGCGCCACTAAAACTGGATTTTTTTTTACAAAAATATAAATTGAGCACAAACAAACATAAATTTCAGGATGTTCTAATTGCTTTTTGATCCATTGGCCCACCTGCAAGCCCAGCTGCAAATCTTCTGACTGATCTCTTCCTTTCTTCTTCAACACTTCTACCCAGAAGATTTTTTAGTGTTGACTAAGAACAGGATGGGGCAATCTGATGATTAGTTCCACTGATGTCGGATGCTGATATATTAGATATTTTATCACATGTACTGTCCTTATTCTAAGACCCAACTTGAAATGTTTGTAACTTCTGTCTGTATTCAATGTCCTTGAGAAAGAACACACTCTGAAATGGATTAATGTCACAGAATTCTAGTGAAGTTGACAAATAAATCCTTTAAAAAGTTTTAGCCTTGAATTTCAATAAGGTGGCAGAAAAACATAATACCTGCACAGTTTTTAATCAATGTGAATATAGGACTGAAATATTTGTTCTTTGAGATATTAATGCATTATTTCTCATGGGTATCATACTTAATTAAACAAGCTAAATAAGAGTAAACTTCAGAAGAACGAAACAGTATCAAAGGACAACATTGCATGGGAAGAGTGCCTCTTTTTGGAAGAAGAAACATTTAATAAACTCCATTCAAAGTCAGTGTTCTCATTCACTTGCATTATTAGATTGTGATGGGTGGAGGTGAATGCTCTCTTGTAGCAAATCTATTTGATACTAATCATGATCATCTTTCTTCTTCTTCCTTCCATATGCTTCGTTGCTTGATTTTCGTATCTTGTTTTTCTTTTCTTCTTCTTCTTCTTCTTCTTCTTCTTCTTCTTCTTCTTCTTCTTCTTCTTCTTCTTCTTCTTCTTCTTCTTCTTCTTCTGACCCCATATTCCTTGCAGGGTGGAGTCTAGGCAACTGAATGGAGCTAGCATAGTGTTTATTGGCCGGATGCCCTTCCTGTCACCAATGTGGAAATCAGTAGAAAAACAGGTGAAAATAGAAAATAGGTCAGATATCTACAATGCTGCAACCTTGAGCCATGACTTCAGCAGTATTACATTACTTTAAGACAGGGGTCTCCAACCATGGCAACTTTAAGTCTAGCGGACTTCAACTCCCAGAATTCACCAGCCAGATTTGCTGGCTGGGGAATTCTGGAAGTTGAAGTCCACCAGGCTTAAAGTTGCCACAGTTGGAGACCCCTGTAGAGGCACGGGAAAAAGAGACCAGCATAACTTCAGCTCTTTATTAAATTGTGTAAATCTTCTTATAGAGCTTGCTGGCGGCTCTTACCCAATGACAGCCTTCTGAATCTCCCGTGATTGGCTCGGCCAATCGCGGGTGGAGAGTCTTTACTGACAATTACTGTTGTTCTTCTGTCCAATCACCGTGCAGTCCGTCTTAGCCAATCAGGTTAGAGTATTTCAAGAATGTTAATAATGGAACACCCTCCCCTCTGTATAGGTCCATCCTTACATGACATAAGTCGCAATCAGGTAGGCAGGCTTTTAACCTGCCTACTTGACCTGCTCAGCTCAGTTGCTGCATGGTCTTCAGATGGTTCGGATGGGATCTTTGTCGCTTCTGCTCTTCTCCATGGAACCCTGGAAGGCTGAGTCAGGCCTTTGCCCGCACTCCCACCTGGTCTACTGGGCTCGGTTGAGTTTTGGCTCTCTGTTCCCGAGCAGGTCTTTCCGGGCTGGTTGAATGGCTGGGCTGTTCTTCCAGGTAGTTTTCGAGTTGGTCATTCTCGCCGCTGGTACGCATTCTGGCTGCCTTCCTTTCCGGGAGTTGTTGTTAGGTTTCTTCTGTTTATTTAATGGTGTATGGATTGAACTGCTCAGTTTGTGGTTAGTTGGCGGTGTTCGTTTGCCGTTGTGTCGTAAGGAGGGTTTTCTCCTTCTTTTTGATAATGTGTTTTGGGGTTTCTCCCCCCCCCTCTAGTTTTTTTTATTAATGTCTGTTTTTGTGATTTTGGCGTGTTTTCGGCGTTGTTTGAATTTTATTGTGATCTTGTCCGATCGAGCTGTGTTTCCAGCTGTCTTCTAAGTCCGTCCGTTTCGCAGCCGTATTGACCGGGGATCTGTCACTTGGGTTAGTTGTTGCAGGTACCCACTAGTGGGTCCCCTGAAAAGGTTATTTGGCGTAGTACAGTGTCTTCCCGGCTTGAAATTGTACGGTACCTAGGCTGATGAGGTGTCTGGTGGTTTTTTGGGATTGTATGTCGAGTGCAGTCTTGTCAGATGGACTGGGAATGTTCTCTCCCTCAGAGCTCTGCTGGGCCTTTTAATTGGTTTCAGCACTTGGTGCTTATGTGTTGTAATTGTTAATAGTTATTTATTTTCCTCGTGTATGCCCTATGTGTCATTTCTAAGAGCAGTTTTGGTGTATCTGACCATTCGCTTCCACCCACCTGTCGCCCGCCGGCAGATGAACGGGGTGCTCGGTCAATGCATGTCATATCCGCCTGCGTGAGTTGAGGAATTGTTCGAGATGCCAATGCCAATGAATTGTGGCCCGTTTGTCGATACTATCAGTCAGGTGGCCATGGGTGGCAAAAGTCTGTTTAGTTGCTTTGAGTTAAACCGCTTCGCGTCATGGTTGTATGTGCATTAGGCTGCAGTTGGAGTTAAGGTCATCTACTGTGATTAAAAGGTGTGCCCTTTTGTGGGAGTCCTGCAAAGTCTATGTGGACCCTATGACCGATGGGCCCCTTGGTATTTTCCCACTCTGAGGGGTGGTGCTGGAGCGAGGGGCTTTGGGTCTGGATCTTTGACATTTGTCACATGGATTGCCAACCGCAGGTTTCAAGGTTTTGTCTTCCCTGTGCCACCACACGATAGCTTCTAGCTAGGGATTTCATCTTTACGATGCCGGGTGTCCTGTCATGCACATGTGCAATATTGCTTG
This sequence comes from Laticauda laticaudata, assembly GCA_004320025.1. Taxonomy (NCBI): domain Eukaryota; kingdom Metazoa; phylum Chordata; class Lepidosauria; order Squamata; family Elapidae; genus Laticauda; species Laticauda laticaudata. The sequence goes on along the minus strand of BHFT01002013.1, from coordinate 55,854 downwards.
TTTGTAAGTGTCTGGAACCACTACTCTGTCGCCCCTAGTATACTGTACCCTTTTGTGGAGAATAGTTCAGTCTGCTGGTTTCAGACGGTTGTAAACTGGTGCACTGGCTTTTCTCGCCCCCCTTTTTCACCGTAGCTCAATACCCGCACCAAGTTTGCTGTCCTTGGTTGTCTCTTACTCTAGCAATGTCTCTGATCGTGGTTGTTGGCAAGGTAGCGCGAATATCTCTATTTGCAGGGTGGATGTTGGGGGTGGCAGGGCGCTCTCCCTCTGGGAAGTCTGGCAAGGGGCAATCGGCATGAATGCATCGGGCGTGCGAGATGCTTTTCCCGGGGTGATTGTATTTAGCTGGAGTTTGTAGTGGCGGCAAGGCAACTCGGACCACTTGTCATCCGAGGGGTGACAGGATGTTGGAGTGCCTTGTTGTCGCCTGCCAGTATCCCCAGGATGGTTTGTGATTGGTGTGAGGGTTGAAGTTCCTACCATACACAATATTTGTGAAACCGCTTCACGCGGTAACCTCGCTGCTAAGTGCCGTGCCTTGTCGAGCTGGCTATCTAATTTCTTTCTGCCTTTGATAGTGTTCTTAGAGAAGTAATGCATTGATTGCTTCCTCCATCTCAGGAGTATGGCTCATGTATGGTTCTGAAGCCGAATGGAGAGGGCCGGTCGCAGGTCACGTTAGTGGTAGGGTCTTGCCTGTACTGGATGGAGGACTGATTCTGATGTGAGGAGATCTTTTTATCCTTCCGGAGCGCGGCCTCTTCCTGCTTGCGGCCCAGGACCAGGTGGAGTGCGTCTGTCAATGTAACCTATGGCAGAGCGTTCTCGTTGTTTGGTTGCGGCTTGTGTGCTGCAAATAAGACATCGTAGAACATTGATTTAGTTCCCGCAGAAAGGCTTGTTATATTCTGTACTTATTTCTGAGGTCTTGGGGGCTTCTTTATTGCTTTAATTTTTTTGTGGTGGGGGGATTCCGTCTTTTATCCATTCAGTATCCAATAGATCAACCTTTTCAGTGCATAACTGGCACTTTCTTTTTTAACTTTTAGTCTGCTGTGTTTTTAAATTTCTGGCAGGACTTCGCCTGAGTCAGCTTCAATTGGTCTCTTTTGTCTTTGGCTACTTAAGACTAATCAAAATATGCAACGATTCCTTGAATGCCTTCAGTACCAGTTCCATTAAGTTCTGGAAGCACGCCCTGGTTGCACACTGATCTGAATTGGAGTCTTTTACACAGGAAGGCCTCCCTGTGGGTTCACGATGGTTTGTGCTTTCGCCAGTTCTTGCAATCGACTGGCGCTGTTGGTATGCCTGCGCCAGGTCGAGGCTTCACTAAGATTTTCTCCCCTGAGGGAGTGTAGGGAGGTGTGTTACCACCGGAAACTGTGGTATGCCTTCTGTTCCAGTGCATTAGTAGCGGTCACTTTATAGTTCCCACAATTCTTATGGAACCCGTTCTGGTTTATTGGGTGACTATTGGGCGTCTCCCAGTGTGCATGATCTATTGGTCCCAGGACCTCTTGTGTGATGAGCTATTAGTGTGCCTGTTTCTATTTTTGGCTGAGTGTGAAGGGAATTGTCTTGGTTTGAGACGGAGATTGGGGCATATTGGGGTTCACATTAAATGATATTGGGGACCCCGCGGTACTTCCTATTGTCATCGAAAAACTTCTTGGAATTCCTTCATCAGCTCCTTCTTCCAGTTTCTGTTTCCTCGACGTGTTGATGCCCATCACCTCATTCCTAATGGCGCAAACCATTCCAGACCCAGCAGTTGGGCAGTCTCTGTCCACAATAGTGAGTGGGAATACTGTTTCATTGCTTTTTGAAAGTAACATGGAAGTGGTCCAATTTCTATTATGGGGATTCTGTTCCCCTGATAGTTCTTTAATGTTATTTTTTTGTTCTCCAGCTCTGTTTTTGTGCTGGGCACTAACTCTTAATCATGTACCAGGATACCATGGAGAGGTAGGATCCGGGTCTATTTCCATTCTGCACGGCCTGCCTTTCCCAATGCTGACCTGCACGTTGACCTTTTCTTGCATCGGAGTTGTCTGAGTGGCCGCATGGTGACCGTTTTGGTGGGTTCTTTCATCATCGGGTCGCTGAGCTGCTTGCTTTGATTTCGGTGGCTCATCTGTTCTTTGAGAATCTGTCTCAGTTTCTGGGGTGGTGGGTGTCTGTCGCATCGCTTGGGCTGGAGTTCATTTGTTTTCAGGCAGACCTTGGCGATGTTGCCCCCATTCTCTTACATACCAGCAAATTGGGCGTTAAGGAACTTGGGCACTCAGAACGGGGGTGGTCGCCGCTGCATCCGGCGCACTGAACCGATTAAGAACTTTTCCAACGGTCTCGCTCTGCCTTGATTCTGTGGATTTTCTCCTCCTCTGTCGTCGGGTATTGGGTGAGAGTTTGACGTCCTTCATGGGGTGTGCTGTTGTGGCTTTGACCAGCCTCCGTGTCGGTTTTCTTGGGAGATGTGTTGCGTCTCTGACGCTTGTTGGCCAGTCCCTTGCATTCATTTGCTGCATCCTTGGCCGCTATTTCTTCATGCCTCGTCTGCTGCGGTCTTCAGGCAAATGGCTTCGGTAAACGTAATGTCACCCGAGCCATTAGTCTGCTCTGGAGTATGGGGTCTCTGAGGACCGATGACCACAACGGTCTCTCAGAGTCTCGTCATGTTTGGAGAAGCCAACAACCTCCATGTTCCTCAATGCTGCATGAAAATCCCGATGCTCTCTCCATCCTTCTGATCACGACGGGTAGAATTTGTGTCATCCGGATCAGCTTGACAGATGGGGTGTAGTGGTTTCGAAGTAGCTTGATCTAGGTCTGGCCCAAGCCATCTCCTTCACCGCTCTTCTGGCTTGGGCCAACGCTTTGGCCTCTTGAAATACGGCTGGCCTGCAGTGGGTCTGGAAAACACGGCTCTCTTTCAGTGTTGTTGCATCCTTCAAAGTTGTTGCTCGTCGAGGAACATGAGGAATCGATCGATGTATAGATTCCCAGCCTCGGTTGCCTGGTCAAATGGTTGCGAGGGTGGCAAGTGCTGCTGTGTCAACTCATTGGTTGTTCAGCTCGGTTGCACGTGCCTGACTGAGTCTTTTTGTCTCAGTATTCCCATCCTCATTCGCCAGTGTAGAGGACGGGAAAAAGAGACTCGAGACCAGCATAACTTCAGCTCTTTATTAAATTGTATAGATCTGTGCTGGACCTGCGAGCTGCGGCAGCTCTTCTTATGGAGCTTGCCGGCGGCTCTTACCCAATGACAGCTCAGCCAATCGTGGGAGATTCTTTACTGACCAATTACCGTTGTTCTTCTGTCCAATCACTGTGCAGTCCGTCTTAGCCAATCAGGTTAGAGTATTTCAAGAATGTTAATATGGAACAACCCCTGTGTTAAGAAACCCAGATTTGGAAGAAAATTAAGCAAAACCGATTAATTGCAATTGGAAAATGTTGCCATGTTTCAGGGACAATGACACAAATCTTAACCATTCTGAAAGAAATTACCTAATATTGATGTAATAAAAGGTATTAGATAATTTGTGACCAGTAAGTTTACACACACACACACATACACACACACACACACACACACACACACACAAAAACCCAGAAGTTTAAACTGGCCTCTGGTTCAATTTGGAGACCTGGCAAAGGACATGAAAATAATATGACAAATCCAGAATTCTGTAATTTGATACTTTATTTCATGAGGTGTTCAATATAGTTGCCATTTACATGCCATTTTTATTTACCTGGCCTCAGTAGCATTTCTCTGTTGCTAATTAAAAGCTAATAAAGTCATCGGAGATCCACCATGCCACCTGCATATTAAAGCAGATGTTAATTTTGAGGATCAAAGTTCACATGAGATGAGTCTTATGAACAGAGAATGAATATACAAGCAAAGCAAAAGTGGGTCTTTCTGAGTTGGTTTTGCCTGTGACAGTTGGTCTTGCTCAGAAATGAGCTTTGGAGGCGAGCATCGCTGATCAATAGAAGGGAATTCAAGCCTCCTCCAGAGTCTGTTCCTTGGAATTAGATTAAAGGCTGATTTAAAATAAAAAGTGCTGCATACAGAATTCTGCTGGCGTGAAGTTGTAATTACCTACCAGGTGTTAGAAGACTCAGCATTGACTGAAAGTTTCTCTGTCAACCTGCTTACTCTTCTCCAAGTTTTGTTTTGTTTTTAAATCACGATCATTGATTTGGTCATTTAGCTTCTGGGGCTGATGTCTTTCCTATTGTTTACTGATTACACCAGCAACCAGGTATTGTTTAGCTCCAGCAACCTGATACTGTTTGGTTCCAGTATTGATTCCCTTTAAGATATAAGTGTAAAGGCAAGATTCCAGTTCTTAGGGAAATCATTCTAATAAATGTAAAGTGAGCTGAAAGGCTACAGCCCACCAATCAGAATTACTTTTAATCAATTGTGTGATTGCACTAATTTTGCCAGGAGTATGCCCATCTTACACAACCAATTTAACTATCTTGGAAGGGGTGAAAGTATGGAGTCTAAATTAGACCTGAATAGCATTAAGCACTCAGAATCTGCTTGCACAGAAAGTGGAGTTATGCACCCCAGGTAATTGCCAAGCTATAACTTAAATTAACTTAAATTAAGCTTGGCACTGTGGGTGCAACATGGAAGAAGATAGCTAAGTCATGCAACCCAGAGAATGTTTATGATTAGCCCAGATGCATGCTTTTTATTTTTATGAACATATTTTAGAAAAGTTAGGGGTCTGTTTAGGGGCTGGACCATGCCAGAGTCATCTTAGACTGCTTCTGGATCAGGAAATTAATTTTTGGAAAACTGCCAAACCCCATCAATTTAGCAGGGTTTGGAAGAGTCATTTCTATAATGGTAGGTTTGCATAACTTAATAAAATATATTTAATGTTATATACTGTGCCAATTCCCCCTGCCCCCTGGTTAAAAACATGCTTATTTTAGGGCATAGGCTTGAATGAAGAAGTGGTTCTTCAGGAAGACCAGCAGTTGCAAAACTATACTCAGAAAAAGCTGATTTTAAATCCAAGTTCAAAATGATCTTATAATGTATGATAAAGAGGAAACTTGGTGAGTCTCTGTGCTTCTAACATTGTGAGCAGCTGTTTGATTTCACTTTATTCATTATCCTTTTATTCATTTATCATGTGTATCAGCAATAGCAATAGCACTTAGACTTATATACCACTTTACAGTGCTTTACAGCTTTACAGCCCTCTCTAAGCAGTTTACAAAGTCAGCATATTGCCCCCAACAATCTGGGTCCTCATTTCACCCACTTCGGAAGGATGGAAGTCAACCTTGAGCCTGGTGAGATTCAAACTGCCAAATTGCAGGCAGCCGGCCATCAGCAGAAATAGCCTGAAGTACTGCACTCTAACCACTGCGCTACCGTGGCTACTGTGCCACCATAGCTCAGGTTTGTTATACAGTATCATCAGCTTATGGCATAAGAAATGTCTTTGGTTTTATTGATTTGGACAGTAAACTGCTATGGCAGTGGTGGCTAACCTTTTTGGGCTCCTGTGCCAAAAATTGCATGCCAGCACCCAGAAGACAATTCGTGAATCCCCCCATACCCCATGCAAATACACACGCAATCCCCCCACCACCCCCTTACCTGCACTNATCCCCCCATACCCCATGCAAATACACACGCAATCCCCCCGCCACCCCCTTACCTGCACTGAGCATGTGCACACCTCCCAGCTGATTTTTGGCCGTTCAAGGCCTTTTTCAGCCTCCCAGAGGCTTGAGGGAAGCATCTGCAGCCTTTGGAGGCCGAAAAATGGGCCCGTTTAGTCCATAAGAAATGACAAAACGGGCCTGTTTTCAGCTTCCAAAGGCTGCAGAGGCTTCCCTCGAACCTCTGGGAGGTCGAAAAAAGGCCTCAAACGGGCTGGAAATCAGTTGGGAGGCATATGCATACACAAGTTTCAGTGGGACTTGCATGCCAGCACAAATGGCTCTGCGTGCCACCTGTGGCATGTGTGCCATTGGTTCGCCATCATGGTGCTATGAGGATTTTTTAAAAGAACAACAGGAAAAATGTTTTAAATAAATAAATATTTCAAATATTTATTCCAATATTTCCTAGCTCTTTCTTCTTTCTTATAATTGCAATGTTACCCTTGGATAATCAATCATGTACATAGTTTTTTTTTCTTTATACAAAACTTAGTCAGGAAGTCATTTAAAGAACTGGCCTAGCATGAGTCTGAAACTGATCTAGCTCATTGTTCTACAGTGAGATCCTTTACATCAATGGGACACATTTGTCATATCCTGCCCAGCCTTCCAATAAGCTTGTAATTTACATCTGTGAGAGTAATCCAACTTAAATCTTTTAACAATCCCATTAGGCTAGTTAAAATAGAGATTGGCTTGAAGCTAGTTGACTGCATGGTTGAATAGGATTTTAACATCCCCTATCAAGCCAGTCTTTCAAACATTACTTCATATCCACTTCTACATTTGCACCTGATCATCTAAATTTTGTTTGGCATCTTCCTCTATCAAAGGTAAACACTGATGACAACTATCTATCCACAAAATCACAGAAAAGAGACCATGTGGACTATGGAATTGATGGAACCCAAACCAATAAGATCCACCTATACAAATTGGACTGCAAAGCTAAAGTTTTTAATCCTGACAACAAATGCTCAAAGCTAGGTGTCAAAACCAGAGTGGGTGGAATGATGGGATGCCACAAAATGACCAAAGGGTGCAAAATTCTTTACCTCAGGCTTGTACAGTAACTATATGTAATTGGCTATATTTCTATAAGACATGGAATTTTTAATTGAGGAACATTTGAGTTTTGAAGAACACATACCAGAAAGTATGTCTGCCATGTGAAACAGGAGAGTACCATCAGCCAGAAAGCTAAAGAGGAGGCAGAAGATATGCCCAACCAGTCAAGCAAGGAGGAAATAGAAGATATGCCCAACTAACCACTTATGCTGAACAAGCAGGTCAGAAAGGAGAACTGGAATCCTGAAGGTCAAATTGGGCAATGAAAGGCATATAATGCAATCTTATATGATGAGAACCCCCAAAGTACATGAATCTATCCCCTAAAAGAACATTAATGGGTACTTACAGAAGACTACCAGGTGGAAAAGAAATAAAATAATGCCAAAAAGTGGAACCCAGACATTCATCTGGCTTTTTAAAAGCTGGAAGGTATAGTCATCATGAAGCTACGATGAGACATTTGCCCCCCAAAAAGTCATAATGAACTATCCCAAAGGTGTCTTTTCAAAAGGCAACTGGACTTTCTGGTTTTTCTTTGAAGATGCTTCACTTCTCATCCAAGGAACTTCTTTCAACTCTGACTGGATGGTGGGAAATCAGATCAGAGCTGAAGAAGCTTCTTGGATGAGAAATGAAACATCTTCAAAGAAAAACCAGAAAGTCCAGTTGGCTCTTGAAAAAGCACCTTTGGAATAATCGTGACCTGGATCACTGAAAATCTCCATAGACATAATGACACTACTTTCTAATTCATCAAGTAAGGAAATGAAAATAAGACATGGATGCAAAGCATTTCTGATGGCAACTGTGAGGAACTGTAGATGAAGCAACCCTCAGGGTTGACAGATCTGGATGCAGCAGAACTAATTTACAAATTCTAAAACAGCATTTATGAAGCAAAGCAAGCAATCAGGCCTTAACTAAGTTTAGTTAAGAAATGCAAGAAATGAAGCCAATTGATACCTCTAATTTAGATTAAAAACGTAAAACATTATGTACCATGTGCTAATACTTTATAAACCAAAGGGAAAGTTATTGATGATTTGAAGATTAAAACCCTACAAACAGGGATGGGATTCAAATTTTTTAACAACTGGCACTGTGGGCATAGCTTAGTTGGTGGGTGTGGCTTGGTGGTCACGTGACTGGGTAGACATAGCGTGGTGGTCATGTTATTGGCTGGGCGTGGAGAACTCAATATCACTCACATCGAGGCAGGCATCTCCTCGCCTGGCCTCTCATGACTGTGGGGATGCTGCACCAGTCGTAAGTGTGAAAAAGTGTGAATAAGTCACTTTTTTCAGTTCCATTGTAACTTTGAATGGTCACTCCACACAAGCAAAGTACCAGCAAAGGAGGGGAAAAAAACTCCAGACAAGTTCCTGAGACAGGAAGTCTAGTCCTGCCAAGAATGTAATAAGGGTTAATGGAGAGGCAGTTTCTATAAGCAATACCAGATTGTTTCCCTCCTGTCTTCCTTACAGGATTAGGCCAGTAATTTCTTCCAACAATCGGTTTTCCAAACTGCTTAGAATGTTAACAACTGGTTCTAGAGAATAGGTGCAAACTGGTAGAATCCCACCCCTGCCTACAAATTCCCTACCTTGGAATTCAAAGAATGAAAACAATGACAGAAAGTTTGAACTCAGTCAACGAAGTGAGACAAGGGAAATGCTAAACAACTTTGGAATGAAAGAAGTTGGGGAAACACTGGCACACATTTAGATACGACAACGAGTCAGAGCACTCTGGTAGAATATACTGTGAAGCACATGAAAAACAGGGGAAGCTTCAATCACATCATCATAGTTGCTATCTTTTGCCCATATTCCAAGGACACGCCTGTTTAATACTGTCATTGATGAAAAAAAAATGGAACTGATGGCAACATTCTTAAGTGTTATTAATTTCTCGTGGTTCTCATTTCTTCAGTCATGACAATTAAATTCAGTTTACTCTTTCTCATTCAACATACATCATCTAAAGTCTGTAGCTTTTATCTGTTTAGGAATAAACTTGAAGAATTAAGTAAGGTTATTGCTTGGAGCAATTTTCTGGGGAAATTTTGCTCTCATCTGTAAAAAGTTGTAAAATTTTATCAAAAATGGTTGTTGAACTGAATTCTGCTTTATATGCCACAAGTTATGGTGAGTTTAGAAAATATACACAAACTTTGTTGAGCTTACTCAGGGTTATATATCTTGCCAGTATCCCAATAGTTTCCAAAGCCATTTGTTTTAATCTCCTCAGTCAGGGGTTGAACTGGTTTGCATTTGCTAGGGCAACAAGGTCAGTGAATTATTAATTGCTTTAGCCATATAGCCAGCTGTTTCCTTGTCTTTCTTCACCTTCAGTGGAAACTTTCTGAACTCATTGGGTACTCAAATGCATAAATATCCCCTGAACAATCACTTTCAAATATGCCTCAAACTCTTGGAGAAATATAAATGGCTCATTGATCAGACTCTTTTCTAAAAATCCTGATAGAATTCCTTAGGATTCTGGCAAAAGCCAGTGTGTCTGATTCTGCTACCAGTGGAATGTGCCTGTGATCACATGATTTTCCTCCATCACATAGGTTAATAGAAGTCATTAATATAAATCAAAGATGGGATTCCATATAGGCTCCAAACTACAAGCAGAACCTGAATTTTTTTGGTGGCTTCTAAAATTCCTCTACCAAATTATTAGTAATCAGTGACTAACAAGTTTATATTATAATCTGTAAGCGTGTTTATGTAGAGTCACTTTGGTATTATAGTTAAGGTACTGAGAATGGATTCTCTTTTGCTCCAGAGGATAAGACTAGAACTAATGGGATTAAATGTCAAGTATGTAGTTATAGATTAGACATGAGGAAGAACTTCTTGACAGTAAGAGCTGTCAATAGCAATAGGACTTGGATTTATAAACTGCTTTACAGTGCTTTACAGCCCTCTCCAAGCGGTTTGCAAAGTCACAGCATATTGCCCCCAACAATTTGGGTGCTTATTTTACCTACCTCGGAAGGATGGAAGGGTGAGTCAACCTTGAGCCTGGTGAGATTGGAACTGCCAAATTGCAGGCAGAAGTAGCCTGCAATTCTGCATTCTAACCACTGCACCACCATGGCTCATAAATTAGTAGAATAGGTTACTGCATGGAGTGGTTTCTTCCTATTCACTGGAGGTTTTCGAACAGAAGCCTTATATTGTCATCTATTAGAGATAGTGCAGTGAATCCAGCTGTTTGCAGGGGATTGGACTGATGATCTCTTAGGTCCCTTTCACTATGATTCTGTGATTCTAGGACTGATTAATGTGGCCCATCATCAGCTAGATATAGGCAATGTGGAAGACTAGCTTGAGATATACAATAAACTTCTATGAGCAATTGGCCTCATTGCAGAATTTAGTCTTAAATTCTAGCAGTTGAGCAGTTTGTGGTACATCTTCATTTTATATATTTTGATCAGTTTTGTGAATCTACTGCTATTTGACCTCAGTTTCAAAACTTGAGACAACAATTAGGAGCAAAGAGAATTTACTATATCTTTTTGCTGTAGTAGTGAAGGCAGATTGCTGCACTCCAGAGATAGTAGGCTTAAGAGAAGCTATTACAGGTAGTCCTTGAGTTATGCTTAGTGATTGTTTGAAGTTTGTATAAATCTACCTGGCGGTTATTTATGATCCAGTTTATAAATTCTGATGATCACCTCCCCCCCCATGGTCACTTAAAAGCACTTCAAGCTGTCAGCAAGTGGGACACATGGCCACTTGCAGCATCCCATGGCAACATGGCCACATTTTACTATGGTTCTATCAAAAATGGCATTTATGTCTGGTTTGGGGCAAAACTATACCTATAGTGAACTATTGGTTCATTTAAAAAGCATGATATTTGTTTCACCGCCCCCAGAAAAAAAGGTTATAAAGCTTTATGAGTGTCACAAGTTACAACACTGATGGACAGGCTCAGGTTTTAGCTGAGATGTTCATCTGATATTAAGTAGCAATCTAAAAAGTTATAGGGATCATCTTCCTGATTTTATCTTACTAAAGGAAGTAAACAGAATGATTTCTTGTATTGCTGTTGTTCCAAGGTAGAAGTGAAGGGTTTTTTTTAATGTGAATGGTGCCAAAGAATGAACTCCAAACATTAACTCTAGTCTTGACCCAAAGAAAAGGCTTAGAAAATCACATAAGCATGGTCATGACAAAGTGAAGTAGGACAGCCAGTCAAGTACTCTTTCTCCCAGTCTGTTTCAGAAGCAATTGATTTGACGTGCTTCCAAAAACACATAAGCAGCTTTGGCACCAGAGCATCTCAACAAAACAAGGCAGCTCACTGAAAAATCATGAGGTGACTTAAAGTTTGATGAAGTGCCTTTCTTTAGCTCTAGATGTATTTATAATCTGTAATAATGGAGATTAAAATGCAAGTCAAATTCCAGGTTGCAGATTGAATGGAAAAATTTGAACAGCTTGTTTATTCAGTTTATTTCTCTCCTTCCAAAGAACAATTATGCTCCCATATTCAAAATACTTCCATATTTCTTTCAGGTTGTCCCATAACAAACTATTTTACAACTGAACATAGTGGCCACCATCCAAATCCAAAACAATTTTTCTGAAAGTCATTTTTGAAGAGCAATTTTTCTTTACTGTTTCCTTGACCAGCATCTATCGTTAGGCAGAAGTGACAGCTCCCTATCTGTTTCTTTTGAGCCCTTGACTGTCCACAGTTTTAAAGGTCAGAACCATGAGTGCTCCAGAGCAGCCTGCTTTTCTTATATGCTCCAACTGCTCTCAAGCATCATGAATGATCCCATCTGACAGCCCTTTTTAGAATGGAGGCAGGTTCCATAGGGTTCTTCATCATAGGCAGCAAAATTGTGCTTCTAGGGCTCTGTATATTTGACTGTAAAAAGTCTCATAACATAACTTGGCTATAACCTGTACAAACTGAAGGATTACAAAACAGACTTCTATGTTACCTTTCATTGGACTGGCAAATTGTCCTGCCCACTTCTCTCTCTCTCTCTCTCTCTCTCTCTCTCTCTCTCTCTCTCTCTCTCTCTCTCTCTCTCACACACACACACACACACACACACACACACACACACACACACACGGAGTAAATATCTTTCATATTTTTTAGTGTGAAAACCTTTCTATGTTTTTGAAATACATAGCCTTGATGGAAACATTTCATCTCTGGTAGTGCTGATTCAATTCATAGAATGGAACTCAAATGGGAAAACCTGGAAGGAAATTCTCTTCCTGAATTAGCCTTGAGTATATGGTGTCTCAGTGGCTAAGATGCTGAGCTTGTCAACCAGAAAAGTCGGCAATTTGGCAGTTCAAATCCCTTGCACTATGTAACAGAGTGAGCTCCTGTTATTTGTCCCAGCTTCTGCCAACCTAGCAGTTCGAAAGCACATAAAAATGCAAATAGAAAAATCGGGACCACTTTGGTGGGAAGCTAACAGCCTCCCTTTGTGTGCCTTCAGCATTTAGTCATGCCGGCCACATGACCAAGGAGACATCATTGGACAGCGCTGGCTCTTTGGCTCTGTAACAGAGATGAGCACTACCCCCTAGAGACGGAAACAACTAGCACGTATGTGTGAGGGGAACCTTTTCCTTTACCTTTAATCTTGAGGCATTTTGCAGAGGTATGCAGGTTATGTAGCTTACTTTATTGATTATCCCATAGGCCATATCAAAGTTCAGAGTTACAGACAGAAATTATAACTAAACCCAGGAATAATTTATAAATATACACTGTTCAAAAAAATTAAGGGAACACTTAAACAACACAATGTAACTCCAAGTCAATCACATTCTGTGAAATCACTTAGGTAGCAATACTGATTGACAATCAATTTCACATGCTGTTGTGCAAATGGAATAGACAACAGGTGGGAAAGGCAATAGGAAGATTAGCAAGACATCACCCAATAAAGGATGGTTGTGCAGGTATGGTCAGCAAGACCACTTCTCAACAGTTTTCCTATGCTTTCCTGGCTTGATGTTTGGTCACTTTTGAATGCTGGTGGTGCCTGTCACTCTAGTGGTAAGGATGAGACGGAGTCTTCCACCCACACAAGTGGCTCAGGTAGTGGCAAGCTCATCTAGGATTTGCAGCATCTATGGGCGAGCTGTTGGCAGGAAGGTTGCTGTGTCTGTTAGCGTTGTGTCCAAGAGCATGGAGGTGCTACCAAAGGTCAGGCCAGTACACAGGGGATGTGGACGAGGCCGTAGGAGGGCAACAACCCAGCAATCAGGACGCGCTACCGCCTCTTGCTTTGTGGGCAAGAAGGGAGCAGGAGAAAGCACTGCCAGAGTCATGCAAAATGACCTCCCACAGGTCACAAATGTGACTGGCTGTAAAACAAACGGTCCAGAACAGAAACTCCATGAGGCGGTGTATGAGGGCCGACGTCCACAGGTGGGGGCTGTGCTTACAGCCCACACCGTGGCAGACGTTTGGCATTTGCCAGAGAACACCAAAAGATTGGCAGCAAATTTTTTATTTTTTTTTTTTTTTTTTTTTTTTTTTTTTTTTTTTTTTTTTTTTGGGAGGGGCCCTGTTTCTTTCACAATGAAGCAGATTCATACTGAGGAACCATGTGGCCTAGAACAGATAGGATCTGGAGAGGCTGTGGAAAATGTTCTGCTGCTGCAACATCCTCCCAGCATGAACCGGTTTGGCAGTGGGTCAGTAATCGTGTGGGGTGGTATTTCTTTAGGGGCTGCACAGCCTCCATGTCATCGCCAGAGGTAGCCTGACTGCCATTAGGTACCAATATGAGATCCTCAGACCCCTTGTGGACCATATGCTGGTGGGCGGTTGGCCCTGGGTTTCCTCTAATCAAACAATGCTAGACTCATGTAGCTGGAGTGTGTCAGAAGTTCCTGCAAGACGAAGGCATTGATGCTATGGACTGGCCCGCCCATCTCCGCAGACTGAATCCAATTGAGCACATCTGGGACATCAAGTCTCGTCGCTTCCATCCACCAATGCCCGTTCACCACAGACTGTTCAGGAGTTGCGGAAAAGATGCTTAGTCAGGTATGGGAGGAGATCCTCAGGAGGCCATCTGCCACGCTCAATCAGAGCATGCCGCAGGCAATTGTAGGGAGGTCAATAACAGCACATGGAGGCCACACACACTACTGAGCCTCATTTTGTCTTGTTTTTAAGACATTGCAATCAAAAGTGGGTCATCCCTGTAGTGTTTTTTATCACTTTGAGTGTACTCCAAATCCAGATCTCCAATGGGTTGCTAATTTGATTTCCCGTGATAATTTTTGTGCGGAAAAGGAAAATTTTGTTGTCAGCACATTCAACTATGTAATGAACAAAGTATTTAATAAGAATATTTTTCATTCATTCAGATCTAGGATGTTTATTTTGTGTTCCGTTATTTTTTGAGCAGTGTACAATGTTTGTAATTCTTTGCCCTGACATCTATTGAGCTTACTTGCCAAGATTGTCTTGCCTATCAGTTTGCCCAGTTAAGTTAAAAAAATAAATAATATACTTTATGAATACTCTGTTTGTAAAGGAAGAGCATAAAATGCACACTATTGTTAATGGCCATGGTCCCCCACTGCACTTATGGATTGCAAAGAAGGATGTAAAACATTAAAAAAAGCTTGCCAATCCATTGGAAAAAAGCTATGCATCTATTGTGTACCTCATTGCATATGTGTTTTATACGTTCTATCCGTGAGCATCCATCCACTGAGATTTCACCGCGCAAGGAAGTTTTGGAGCTGCAACAACGTACTACCGTCATGTCTTTTCCATCCTTTTCGCATTCTGTTTATGCAAATTTTCACCTTTTGGAGCGGATTTTGACAATGGATGGAGCCAACCCCCGAAATTTTGCTCGTCCACTGTATCCTTTATGCCATATGTTTTGGCAATCCATCGGCCAGTGGGAATAGGGCCTTAACTTTCTTAGGTAAACTTATGACTTTAATTAAAAAAAACAAAATGAAACAATAAAGTGTCTTAAGCAAGAAAAACTTTAAGCAAGTTAACAATCTCAGTCTCTGACACTATTCTCAGTCACTCTGAGTCATGTCCTGGTCTCAGCTGTTAAGGCGGGCAAAGGGACTGTGGAGGTGGCTGTGGTCTTGAGTGCTGGTCTGAGGCAACCATTTGGGGTGCTTGGCCCCGAAGTACAAGCAGGGGATGGTGTGTTTCAGGAGCTATCTGAGCTTTGACTCGTCCCGTGAGGTTGAGAGGCCCTTCATCAAGGACTTGAGATGTCAGGCCAAATACTGTGAACAGATTGCGCGTGACAGGCTTGGCTTGGGTGGAGGAAGGAGAGTGTGAATGGGGTGTCTCAATCTACAGCTGGGTGAGGAGGGCGTCTGTGGTGTCCGATGAACCTGGGCTGGACGTGGAAGTTCTGCTTCTGCCTGTGGGAAGTCCTGGTAGTCATAGCTTTGGTAGGTGAGGGCTGATGAAAGCCATGGAAGGGGCTGTGACATCGCCTGGGTGGAGGAGAGACCCTGGACTGGTAAAAGGAGGCAGCTTCAGCTGGGCCTTGAGGGTTGTGCAGAAGTGCTGTGATCTTCTGCTTCAATCAACCTGGTCTGGCCTCGGGCATCGTCCCTGAGGGTCTGGCTCAATGTAGGTGATATGAGGGCTTCCGGTCCCGAGGATGGTATGTTTCGCTGTGGACCAGCTGAGAGAGAAGTTCTGTGTTGGTCTTCATTGTGTCCCTGATCTCCAACAGGCACACTGTGCTCCTGGTCCTCCAGTCTGGCCCTCTCTGCCTGCATCCTCTGGAGCCTGGGTGGGGTGGGTTGGCCTATGATGGCTGCTGCTATCTTTCCTCATTTGTGACAGCAGGGCAATCATCTCATGGGATCTCTCCAAGTCTGCCGGCATGTGGTGTGCAGCCTGTCGGGGGGGGTGTCTGCCGTGGGGTGCAGCACCTGCCTGGACAGGGTAAAGCTGGCTCCTGGATGGAAGAGGATGGCTGTCTGTGGGCTGTCTGAGGGAAGAGGGGTCTCAGAGGGGCTGGCTGCCTCGGTGGCGGATCTCACACTCCAGGAACTGCACTTGGCCATGATCGTACATCACCGGTCAGTGAGCTTGACAGTGGCCTGCCCGGATTCTCTTGAGGTGTAACTTGCCCATACCAGGTGTGCGATGTGCTTCCACCACAAAGGAGTACTTCTGGCAGTGTAGCCCATGCCTCTTGCTTGTCTCTCCAAGCGCTGCTTCTTCTCAGTGTCGCGATACAGTCTGTCGGCCCTTTCTCCAGAGGTACTCGTTCTCCCGTCAGCCATTCCAGGCACTCATCCTCAATTGCTCCTCGAAATGGTGTACTGTTTCCTCTCTCCTTCTGCTTCCCTTGCCTCTTCCTCCCTCTGGCGGGGCTTGAGCAGCAGGGCCTTCAGGGGCTTGAGGACAAGGCCTTACAGAAGCTTGAGCAGGGGCAGGGCTTCAAAGGGCTTGAGCAGGCAGGGCTTCAGGGGCTTGAGCAGCAGAGCCTTCACAGCAGGGCTTTGAGGGCCTTGGGGTGGTTCCACCAACAAGCAGCAGCCAGGCAGCTTTCAAATCATGCCAGGGGGTGGGATGCCTGGTTTCTGCGCCTTCTGCCAGGGCTGGAAACGAGTAGGCATGGGCTTCCTCTTCTTGCCTGACTGACGAACCAATGGTGTTCCTGCCTAGATGTATGAGGCAACACGGTCTTTCTCTGTCTGCTGACTGTACTGCGTGCTAGCATCCTTTTATATCCAGCGGAGCTGACCACAATCATACTCCCCGCATTTGCACAGTGAATGCTTTGCATCCGATTAATACATCCGTGCAGCAATCCCCTTTGTTTCTTTTGGCGTCTGTGATGCATCCGCTTCATCCGCTATGGCATTCTCCCTTCCGCTATGCATCCGCTTTGAAATGTCTCCCCCGGAAACCCTTTGGAGGTGTCAAATCGCTTCCATCCGCTGTCATCCGCTAGGCTTCCTATGAAAATCCTGTTTAACATCCCGCTACACACTCCCCACATCATTCTTTTCCGTTGTTTTCCATTCTGTTAATGCAAATTTTTGACAGCTTTTTGTGAGCGGATGACAACGGATGGAGCCCACCTCCCAAAATTTTGCTCATTGGCTGTGTCCTTTATGCATTACGTTTTGCAATTCCCATCGGCAAGGACTGGGCCTTAAAGAAGCAGTATGTAGGCAAGGGATTGATGTGATAATCTGTTTTAAAAATTCTAACCTTTTTTTTCAATTACTCCTCTTTCATAACACTTTCTATTTCCATTGCTCCTTATTCTCTACATGAATATCCTTATAATCTTTCAAGATATGCAGTATATTTTTAAATCTTTCCAAACACTGCAGCTAATGTTTATATCATTTTCCTAAAATTAGAAATCTTTTGTACATGGAAAGATGGAGCGCCTTTTTCCACCCGACCAATCTTTGTGCTGAAAATCTAATCAATTTTTTGATTTTCCTTGTAAGCGTAATGAATGCAAATTAGCATATTATGTGGACTTCAGGTTCCTTCAGATGTCCAATAGCATCCTTGGTTTATCATTTAATATGAGCCGATTCCTCCAAAGAAGAACCTGGCACATAGTTATTTTGCTATCTTGACTGGGCAAGACCCTGAACTCTTTCTCAGTACTCAAATTATTTTTGACAGAACAGTTGGCAAATTCCCTCACTGCAACAACAAATTCCAGACTCAAAACTTTTGCTTTTCCTCATAGATTTCTGCTGATGATTGTGACATTTAAAGGCCTGTCCACTGCCAACGGATGCAAAACGTTTGTAAAAAGGACCAGCGGACGAAGAAAAATGTTCCAATCCCTTGTTATCCGCTCTCAAAAGGGGCAAAAATTTGGCCAGTAACCAGAGGCGGAATAACACGGAAAGAACGGATGGGGAGGACGCAGGGCGTGATGGAAAGCGGATGCGGAAGGAGCAATCCTTTTGCAATCCCTCTAGGCATCCTCTAGACATCCTTAAATAATCCAAGATAGGTCCTCTTGCGAAACGGTTTTTTTTCCGTTTAAATGCTTCCTTTTTGCGTGTGGCATCCGGCTTTCATCCTTTCTCCGTTCCGTGCTAACTAACGCTGCGCATCCGTCTGCGTCGTTCTGGCTTCCTCCCTGTGTCCGTTTACCGCTGGAGGAGGATTCGAGTTGCGCGGATGCGGCAGCGGATGCCTAGCGGATATAGCGTTGAATGCGTAAAGCGGATTGACAAGGATGCAGAAACGGATGTCCCCGGTATGCCTAGCGGATGCAGAACGGACGCGTTGGATAACATTTTTCCGCTCAAAAAGGTTTTTGAACAGCTCAAACCTTTTGGGCAGATGAAATGTCAATAGAATGGCTGGATGGTAGAGAGGAAGCCAAAACAGAGGCGAGTGGACGTACAGACAGAAGCATCGCGTTAACCAACGGATGGTAAGTGTTTTTCTCCGTTTTACATCCTCTTTCCATCCGTTGCTGCAGTGTGACAGGGGCTTAAACAAAAGGTCTACTAAGTGTTTACTTTATAAAGTGCTGTATAGTTCCAAAATCAGCAGCTCAAAAAGGCGGGGAAATTGATCTTTTAAAGGTTTCTGTTTTCTGAAATGTGCTTTCCTAACCTTGGGAGCAAAAAAATATCAGTTTAGCATCTGCAGAAAATACAAGATGATTTGGGGAAAGCTTAGAATTTGCATTTACTACCTGGAATTAATCCAGTTGATTTCAAATGTCATCATATTTTTACAGTGACTGACTATTACATAATGCTCAGGGGTGCTGGAAGCTATGTTTTGCTACTGCACAGTAATAATACTCGCACAGTAATAAAACTTAGTCCATATTTAATGTAATGAAGAGTGAAAAAAATCCATTTTTTGTGTTCATTTGTACAGACTTTCACTTATTTTGTCTTAGCCTTAAAACATCTCAGTACTATCTACTCCTTCCCTAATGTGCCATTTCTTTTTAGAGACTCTCTCTATAATCCATCTGCCACCTCCTTGATGTTTTGAGAGAATGGAAATCCTTTGCAATATAGCACATTCCCTGGGACTAAATATTTGTCTCATCCCCAGATATTGCTGAACTACAACTCCATTCAAATCTAGGTAAGAAGCCCAATGATGTGGGATAATTGCAGTTGTATTGCAACAATACTTAAGTGAGCATATTTGGTCCAGTTGTGCATTAATCATTTGTTTCTTCTGCCTATCAAACTACACATCTTATTCACAATGGAGCATATAGCCGTACTTCCCTGTCAATCCTACTTATTTTGTGTTGGGAATGTCATAGAATTATAAAATATAAGAACTGAAGGGGACTGTGGGGATCACAGGGTCTACCTTCCTGCCAAATGCGAGATTTTACTACTTTATCATTTCTGACAGATGACCAGCCAGGCTTTGATTTAAAAACTTGCATCAAAGAAGATTCTAACACCTTCAGAGGAATTTTATTCCATTATAAAATTGATCCACTCTTGTCATTAGGAAGCTCCCCCCACAATGTCCAATTAGAAACTGAATCATTTTAATTTAAATTCATGAATCATTTTTCAGTCTTCTGGAACAAGTTTAAACATCTTCTATATGGCTTCCTTTTCAAATAATTCAGAGAATTATCGTGTCTTCACTTTTCTAGGCTAAATATACCCAACAGTTCTAACATAACACATTTCCTTCTAGTTTCTTATCAACTTGATTACTTTCCTCAGGACATGATTCACTTTGTCAATATTTTTCCTAAAATATGGAGCCCCAAGTGGACATAATATTTCAGATGTGGTCTAATCAACACAACTATTTGGTTGAACTTGACCTTATATTTCATACTAGGATGTCTTGGGAGACTTTATCAAATACTTTGCTGACATTAAGATACATTATGTCTGTTATATTTCCCTGGCCATTACAATAGATAGAGCAGAATCTTATTTTCCTTCATCTGCAAAATCACACACTGTTGGGCTGATTTATTTAGTTATGGGGGGGGGGAATGTTCATAGCCAACTTTCAAAATTATGTATTTGCCACATAGACTCATAGAAATAGTTTAATATTGGTTTAAGAAGAAAAATAGAATTTTATTATTGGCCATTGCTACTGCTATCATCAATGCCCACACTTGCTGTTTGTTTTTATACTTTCCCTTTGTGTATTCTTGAAAACTGTATCCTAACAAAAATGACATATTTAGTAGTTTACTCTTAAATTATCATTTTATTTCAAAATTGTATGCATTCAACTCCTACTGTAAAAGAAGTGTGTGTGATTTCTCTTTATAAAGTTGTACTTTATATTTTAGGGAAGGGAAGTGAGCAACATGATTGAAATTCCCATATTTAATCAACATCAGATGAAGAAAGGGGAAGAGATCAATCTGTATACATTAACAAAAGATCAGAAAAGTGTACATTGTCAACTCATAAAACATTTTGTATACACATTTTATAGTTGACAACAGAAAGAAGGGGGGAGTTGCAAAGAGCAGGCAGCAGTGTGGAATCGAAAGTACATTCCATTCATATTTTCTTCAAAGACTGATTAGATGACTGAAGCTTTTGCCCCGCAAAAATCTAATTGGAGAGCATGATTGATGACTCTTGGCTATGGACGATGGATGATACAGGAGTGGGGGGGGAGTGGGGGGGGGAAGCAGGATCAAGGNCAAATAAATCTTTTTTAGTTTTGGGAGTGTGGCTCAAGGCTCATGATTTAATTGGAGTAACTGCCGGAATCCTGACATACAGTATATAATACTGTAAAGAAATATTTTGCATTATATCGTAACTGTGTCTTCATAGTTTGTAAAGAATTTCTAGCATGTAGGATTTTATAAAATCAGAAGCAAGCAACCATTCCTCTCCATGGAAAGATTTTTCTGGAAAAACTTTAGTAGTTTAAACTATCTTTTAAGCTTAGATTAAATCTACATGCTGACACACAAATGATAATGAAATTTATTTCTGATTATTTTAAGATGGCTACTGTCATCTTGTACAGTCCTCAGTGACAGTTAATAATGTTCACTATATTATAAACATGTTGAAGCATGCACAAAATGAGTTCTATTGTTTCATTTAAAAACAAATAGAATTTGAAAAGCAAAACGAATTGACAGTTTTATACAGCTGCCTTAGACTATTGTGACTTTTCCATTCTTGTCTTGTTCCTCAAGTATCTGCATAATGTTGGCAATGGTACAGCCTTTGGAGATTAATAATTCAATGGCATGTTTATGTCTCCTCATAAACTTATCGGTTTGGAAGAATATGTTTGTCTGGGAAGATTTAAAAAATCTAGGAAGGATCTAGCAAACTAAGACAAAGTGGAACTGAAATTTATCCTCAGCACATTTTGCCCAAACAAAGAAAAGCTTTTCTACCTGTTTGATTATGTTGTCAATAAAAATCCTGCCCCTGCCTTTCATATAGAACAAGGGTTCCAAACTTGGCACGTTAAGACTTGTGGATTTCAACTGCCATAATTCCTCAGCCAACCAGGAAATCTGGGAATTGAAATCCACAAGTCTTAAAGTTGCCCAGTTTGAGACCCCTGATATAAAACATAAGATTAGGAAAGTTTGAAGGCCAGCATCTGTCTTACAATTTTTCAGTAGAAGCGATTATCCATCTTCCTCTTCAAGATGTTGAAGAAAACTACAGGACAGTTTGCCATGTATTCTCATCCTCTCCCCATTCTCTGTGATGGATTTCATAGTTAATTCCACTTGGTTGCATGTTCCCAGAACAAATCGGCAATATCTCAGAGTTCAATAACTGGGATGAGTGAGGAAAGCAGACTGGCAATTATGAAATAAACTGAGTACATATATCATTATTTTATTAATTCTTACATTTCATTGAATGATACTATTCATTAGATTACAGATAAAATATAAAACAAATACAAATAATGCTGTATGTCTAAGTTAATTAAAAATAATGGTTGTTCCATCATTTACAATGACTGCACAACATTTAGGCAGTTTGTTGTTTTTTGAGAGCTCCCTTGTCCCACTTAGGTTTTTGACTCAGAGGCTTTCTTTTCAACTATTATTCTTCACAACCATTCTTTCAAGAAGAAGATTTATCATTTTCCTCTCCTTTTTGCAACATTATGCAGACATTTTTTCTGATATTTTGCCCTGCAGTCCTTGCAGTACAATCCTTCATTTCATGGTTCCTTACTTTGTAAACAAAATACATCGTTGCCTCAAGACAAGACAGGAGGCACATAAATAAATATTACATGAAAGAAACACCAAGATGCATGCATATTTTTATATAAATCTTAAAAGATGATATTATGCTAAATAATAAAGATAGAGAAAAAAGTATGGAAAATAAGAATGGAATTATGCTAAAATTGACAGTTATCTCCCTTAGTGTTCTGTTCCAAGGTTCATACTAGTTTTACTCAATTACAGGAGACAATACCATAATTTACATGCACTCCAGAATAGAATTCAACCACCTCCTCATCAATAATAAAGGGCTGGCAGATCAAGGTAAAAGTCAGAGTTGCTGAATACATGTACAAATGCATTGCAGTGCCAACTGACCTCCTGCCACAATGGCACCTGCAGTTCTTGTAGGACATTTGAGACAGATAGGTTGCTTCTGGCCGCAGAAGGTAGCCCTGACGATATCTTGCTGCCAAACAGGCATTTAAGCATCCAACCTCAAGATCATGTACTGAGGAGTGGATTTTTTGCCAGCTAAGCCAGAATGTTATTTTTATGAGGATTAGACCCATTCACAATATTAAATGACTATTACATGATTCCTCTTGACTTTTCTTATATTCAGTACCTAAAATTCTTTCTCTCTGAATACTAACTTCCTAGTTTTTCTCATTCTCATCTGCCTATATGTTTTGATGGGTTTGTCTTGTAGGCTGTATTTTATGCTTTGCAAAAAGCAGGAAAACAATCGTTTTCTCATTTCTTTATCCCATCAACTTTTGACTCAGGTGGAACTCTGAACATTGCTTGGCTGCTTTAATGCATAGTAGAGAAATGCTGTGCTCAATCAGGATACAAAGCTCTTCTTCCTGGTCATTTCCACAACACACGTAGTAAATTATGTATGTCGTATCAATTTTCTATTTTCTTTATTAGAACAAGCTTTAATAAGATTTCTTTTCTCATTTGCAGCTTAGTTAAGTTCACAAATTGCCAATACTGCCAGGAATGGGGAATGTGGTGGAGACTATGTGGGCAGTAATTTAAATAAGTGTGCCTCTTGAATAAGGCTAATAGAAAGGCATTGGCTGTTGCAGTGGAGAATAAATGCCTTATTTGTCTTCCCGTATTGCTGCTGCAGATTTTTGGGGGTTGGATGGCAGGGGGACACAAAACAGTAACCCTAATATTAATTGTTCCCTAAATAATTAAATTGAATAGCATACTGGAAGCTAACTCTTGAGTGTGAACTTCATGATTCAGTCAGCAGTCTCACACGTTTCCACCATCCTCAGCACTGTTTAAGATGAAGTCATTAAAAAATATCTATAAAATAGGCTAAATTTAATTCACCAGCTGAACATGGATGATCCACATCTGCTGTTCCCTGATTGCTGTTTGTTAAGCCCATGTCCCACTGCGCCAATGGATGCAAAGAGGATGTAAAACATTAAAAAAAGCTTGCCATCTGTTGGAAAACACGATGCATCCATTGTGTACTCATTTGCATACATGATTTTCTGTTCAGTATGCTCTATCCCTCCAGCATCTGTCCACTGAGATTTCATCCGCCCAAGAAGTTTTGAGCTGCACAAAACTTTGTGAACAGATGAACTTTCGCGCTGTGTAGATGTAAATCTGTGACATCCGCAGTAACAAACGTTCTATGTCCGTTTTCATCACCATTAAATGTCCGCTGTATCCTCTCTGCATCCTCTGGGCATCCTTGCAACTCACATCCGTTGCAGCTGAAAATGGAAAGAGGGAGGAAACAAAAGTACACGGAATGTCACACAGCGTTAGTAGCACAGAAATAGAAAGGATGCGCAGTGAACGGTTTGCATCCAATATACATCCTCTAAGGAACTTCTATGAACATCCGTTTAACATCCCCGCTACATACTACCCCACGTCATGTCTTTTCCGTTATGTTTATGCAAATTTTCCACACTTTTTGGAGCGGATGACAACGGATGGAGCCACCCCTGAAATTTTGCTCATCCGCTGTATCCTTTATGCATACGTTTTGCGTCTGTCAGCCAGTGGGACAGGGCCTTTACCCAACCAATAGCATACTGAAAATGCAATAGATAAAGGGATGTTTATGTCTCCTTGATGTCCCCTATCTATCATTTGGTCATGCTGCCTGTAAGACTAGATAAAGGGAAATGTTAGGGATTAAAGGGCATTTCCATAGAAGAATTGTGGAATCTTCCAAGGATCTTGAAAACTGCTCCAGATATCTATATTCCCAGTACATCATCTGTGCTGAAGAGCTGAAATGATCTGTTTCACTCTACATCAGACTCAAACGTAGTGGAACTGAAACTACAATGAAGGTCTTTTTTCACAATTGTTTGCTTGCTTTTCTAACTGGAGAAATCTTTTGCCTCAGTCTTCTGAGCATCTGACTTGCAGATCCTAAAAATGGAATATTGGCTTGAAGGCTCTGTAGCTCCCTTAATAACCCAGTCAAAAAAAAAGTCAGGTTAACACCACTTCAGAAGTCACATGTCAAGTATCCCTTTTCTTTTATATATATTGGCTAAGCAGAAAGTGTTCTATATGTAAATTGGGTTACTCCAAAATATGCAAACCTGATTGGTTAAATAATGGTAAGCGATTGAATATGGTTCAACTATTGAGAGCGAGGCCGAAATCAACTAAAAAAGGCGAGCAAATATCAAACAGCTGCCATTGGCTGCAAGCCGGCAGGCCGTAGCCTGAAAAAACGGCTGCTGCGGTTCAGCAAGTTGTTCCGTCACTGACTTGGTTTAAAAAAGACTTTGTTGTTGGAACCCAGTCTACCTCGTCGTATTATTGTCCGAACCAAAACACTGGCGACGAAGGTTGGGATCGGCCCTGAACGCGAACCCGCGCGTGAGAAGAAATAAAAGATTGGCGTACGCAAAATGCCTGGAAACAACGCACAGCCGCGGCACCCTTCAATCCCAACGAAGAAGCATGGGATTCCTATGCCAGACCGTTTCCAATGTATTTGAGAGATAATGCACGATGAGAAGGCATTCTCAGAGCAGCGATAAGAGGGCTGTGTTCTTAACAACTGCGGACCTTCACGGTTTTCAAAGATGGCAAAGTCCTGGCAGAAGTCCCGAGATGTCAAACAACTAACGTGCCAGAACTAACAACGAATCATGAAGCCCACTACGCCCCGGTGGTGTCGAATTATAAAGCAACACGGGAATTTTACCGCAGAGACCAAGAGAAGGAGAGACCGTCACTTGATTCGTTGCTGCCCTTAGACAAATAGGGGCGTCGAGTGCGATTTCCCTGAACATTGACGAAGCAATTGAGGGAATCGCGATGTTGGGTTTAAGAGACTCAACCGCACAGATATATTACTCAACAAGCCCAACATCACTGTAACCGAAGCCATCGCGAGGACAGCCACAGCCGCTGAAGCCGCGAACAAAAATTGGCGTCACAATGAAGAAGATGAACACACACAGCGAGAAGAACAAACCCAACCAAAGACAAAAAACAGCCTTCAACCACCACCCACTACGAAGAGACGAGTATGGCAAAAACACCCGCAGTCGAGCGAAAGAAGACGACGAGGTCCACCGTCTGTTCATGAACAGAAAGAGCACGAAAGAAAGATTGGCTGGGAATGCTCTGCTGCGGAGGAAACATCCCGAGCCGAATTGCAGATTTTCTCGATTGCCATCTGCAGACATTTCAAGAACGAGAGCATATCAAGAAAGTCTGCCAGGAATAAAAAACAGTAAACCTAGCCCAAACGAGACGCAGAAATTTCCCACAACACAAATTGAGCCAAAGCGAACTGAGAGAAAGTGGCAACAAGAGAAGCGAGCCAATACACACACAACTGTCACTTATTGAAAGCCTCGAGACGGAAAGTGGGAAGAAAGTTAAAGTAACTGTAAATATTGAAGAAAGCCTTGCAAAATGGAAGGGAACTCAGAGATCTTTCCTTTCAATGGTATCTTGGCGACACCATAAACACAGTCCCAGGTATCAATCCAAGGAACTTCAGAACAGCTACTAACGCTCAAAGACTACCAGGAAACCAAATCCTGTAGTCGGCATGGGACATTTCAGGTCGCGATATCAAACAGTAGTTAAAGTGTTACCACTGACCATAGTCCCGACCGAACAACCACAGCCTCCTGGGTTATCGAATGGTTCGCACCATGGCATCGGGATGAACCGGGATTAGGACCGCAGTAACACAACGGCTGAGAAAGACACTCATCCAGGAATTCCAACGATTGTGTTCGACGAACATTGGCCAGTATCGGGAATCCTATCTCCTTTAGTCTATATCCCCAAATACACCGCGAGAACAAAGGCCAGGCAAGTATCCTTTGCACTTAAAGGCCATAAGATGAGGAACAGTAGACAAATTAATAAGCCCAAGGGGATATTAGAACCTGTGACCATGCCAAATGGACTGCCTATAGTCACACCTATTAAACAGACGGGTCCGTTAGAATCCGTGTGACTATTAAAGGCTACCCTGAATCACGCATTGGCAACGGAGTGCATACCCGGTGCAGTAGTCCAACAATTTACTACACTTTCCCTGAGGAAAAGGGAAATTTTTGCTAACCTTTGACCTCAGCGCAAGCTTTATCAAGCGCTCCCAGTGATCAATACGCTGAAGCACAGACATATAGTTACCCATAAAGGCGCTTTAAGTGTAACAGAACTCAATCTTGGGAGTTGAGTGTAGCACCAGGATATTCCAGAGTACTAAGAGCGCCTTCCTAAATGGCATTACAAGGAGTCCTACCATATTTCGATGATGTCCTAATCTCAGCCAGAGATGAAACTCAACTCCAGAGACAGGCTTAAAAACAGTACTCACTAAAATTTAGAGATTCTGGCCTTCAAAGTAAAAAAAGAAAAGTGTTTGCTCTAAAAAAGAAATATGTGTCAAATTCCTGGGCTATTTAATAAGACGGAGCAGGGTCATAACACCTACAGACAAAAAAATTAAATTATAAAGGAAGCGCCGAACAAGAAACAAAACGAACTTTCAAGGCATTTTCTTGGGACTGATAAATTTTATAATGATATTCCTACCAAATAAGCCACAATTATCTAATATATCCATTATTACCGACCTATTTTGGACAAGTAATTGCATATTGTGACTTTGGGTGTCTATAGAGAGAAGAATTCTTCCAAAAATTTAATAATGCTAACATCAACAAACGTTCTCATTCAATTTAGCAGCACACACTGCCATTGAGGGTGACCTGTGACGCTTCGCCATTCGGAGTCGGTGCCATCCTGAGCCACCACTGCCTGATGGCAGAGAGGCACCCGTCGCATATTACTCAAGGACCATGTCTAAAACTGAGAGAAATTACAGCCAACTCGACAGAAGCTCTAGCAATTGTCGCTGGAGTGAAACGCTTCCACGAGTACCCTACAGGCGGACTTTTTAAATTATAACAGACCAAAACCACTATTGGGAATGGGCGGGAAACAAACCAACGCAAATATCTTTCTCCGAGAATGACTAGATGGTCAGAGTCCTAGCAGCCTATTCCTACACTCTGACACATCGACAGGGAAACACATTTTCCCATGCGGACGCTTTGAGCAGAGCACCCTTTCCAGCAACCGTGGAAGACCCGGCACCAGCGATGACAGCATTACAAATAGCGACTTGCACCGATCTACCATATATCAGCTTATGATGTCGCCAGAGCCACCGCGAAAGACTCATTGACTGCCCGCATTCTTAGCTGGGTAGGTAAAGGCTTGGCTGGAAAACCAAAAAACTGAAAACTTTAAACCTTTCCGACCAGACAGACTGAACTTTCTATTCAAAAGGGGTGTTACTGTGGGTGATCGAGTAGTCATTCTAACAAACTACAACCAGGGTACTTAGAATGTTACACGAGGGCACCCGGGATTGTAAAAATGAAAAGCCTTGCTAGAAGTTATGTTTGGTGGCCAGGTATTGATTAGGACATAGAATATTGGGTAAGCTCGTGCAACAGATGCCAGGGAATTAGACCGTCCCCGCCTAAGCACCCATTAAGAGACTGGGAAACCCCGCGAGGCCCTTGTTCAAGAATCCACATTGACTTGCGGGTCCTACCAAGGGGCATACATTCCTGATTGTCGTTGATGCCTATTCTAATTGGCTAGAAAGTAAAAAATCCTGCCATCAACGACAACAGAAACTGCAATTAAACAACTAGACAATCTTTTCGCCACCCATGGTCTACCAGACGTCCTCGTATTCAGATAATGGCCACAGCTAACCAGCCTACAATTCGAGCAATACCTACCTCCCTAGGTATAAGACATGCCCTCACCGCGCCGGCTCACCCACTGCAAACAGCAGGGCTGAGAGAATGGTCCGGTTTACCAGAGGGGTTAGAAAGAATGGACACCAGAGATGTCCAACAGAAAATAAACCGATTTGCTCACACTCCAACACATAACGCCCAGTATCACGACCAACAAACTCCCCAGCAGAATTACTCATGGGAGGAAATTAAGATCACACCTTGATAGGTTGCACCTGAATTTTACAACCAGAAAAACCCTCCCGACTCCTCTACACGATTTAGACAATTTGAAATAGCGCGATTTGGTTTACGCTAAAAACTTCACCGGGACCCTGTATGGCTACCAGGACAAATCACGCAAATAACAGGCCACAAATCCTACCGGTTAACAATTGACGACGGCAGGGAATGGAAGCAGCACATAGACCAGCTCCGTTCCCGAAACATTAGAACG
The DNA here is from genome assembly GCA_004320025.1 of Laticauda laticaudata. Taxonomy (NCBI): domain Eukaryota; kingdom Metazoa; phylum Chordata; class Lepidosauria; order Squamata; family Elapidae; genus Laticauda; species Laticauda laticaudata. Next base: position 27,134 of record BHFT01002013.1, on the reverse strand, counting down.
AAATACAGACATACACCCTTACGTTGAAAAAACCGATGAACGGCAAACCAAGGGGGGGGGGGAAAGGCGAGAAATAAATAAAAACCGTTACAAACAAAACCCAAAAAAGTTTAACAAAACAAAAAGAGCAAATGAAAAACTCACTGTTTGAAGAGACTTGCGCGAAGAGCCCATCGGAACGGGACAGCCAGGCCAGCTCGACCTGCCCGGAGGAAACGGGAAGGAGCGGCAAAACCGCCGGCCTAAGAAACTCAGGCGGCAGTTAAAATGGCTGACTCACCCTTCAACGGTTCCAGAGAGAAGAGGGGACGACACAGCAGCTCCATCCGAAACCGGTCGAAGTCTCTGCCAAAATGGAACCGCGCAAGTCCAGTCGAGTCAGGAGGAAGCCCCGTCTACCTGCGCGACTACCGTCACCACGTAGGACTGAACTAAGGGAGGAGGGGTGTATATATTTAAATTGGTTTACTCCAAAAATGCAAACCTGATTGGTTAAATAATGTAAGCACTGGATTGATTCACTAGAACCAATCCAAATCAACTAAAAAAGGCGCAAAATCAAACAGCTGCCATTGGCTGCAAGCCGGCAGCTAGCCTGAATAAAAGCGCTGCGTCGTTTTCATCGTTCACTGACTGGTTTAGAATAAAGACTTTGTTGTTGGAACCCGGTCTACCTCGTGTTTTTCCAAACAAAACAGAAAGCACCTAGCTCCCTTTTGTAAATTTCCACCAAGTCCACAGTTTGAAGCTTGATTTTTGTTGCATGGTTTCATTCTTATGTGACTTGATTTTATGGTAAATTGTAATTTTTTTAAAAAAATAATCAGGTCACTGCTAGCCTGACAATGTGAATTTTAAATTTAATAGAATAACTCTATGGCTTAGCATACAGTGTGTGAAACTGATTTTGCTTGTTGATAATTAGTATGCACACTGTAATCTTTTCTGTCACAACATAATGTTAAATCTTTCCTAGACCGTCTTGAAAATGCGACCTTCACGTTACATATATTACTATACTGTTTCTTGATGCTAATGAGGTCTCAGAATAAAATTCAGACAGCAAGATGAAGCAAACATAATAGGGAACTAATCTAGCACCACTTTTCAAGATGTTTAGGGAGGAAAATTGTGTATGTTTGCAGCTGCTGTTGGAAGACAACTCTTACTTGCTGCTCTTTCACATATTTTCTTATCTGTGCATACCTCATTCTATCAACCATCTCGACTTTAAGTTAAGCACAGTAAAGTTGAAACTAAATAAAGGCTAACAGCAAACATCTGTTTGGTAACAGGTGACACACTAGAAAAAATATTTTGCTTCATAAGGTTACAAGAGATGAAAGTAAATGATAACAGATAAGGTAGGGACTCAGCTCAAAGAGATTTCTGAAATGTCATTGGAAAAACAATGAGCAACAAGCACTTGTTCATGCTTTCACAGGGATTGAACCCAACTTGATTGCATCTAACTATCTGCTATTTCTTGATAAGTCATTTATAATGATTATTTAATTGTAACATTATTTGCAATAAATTCTGAACATGTATTTTATTAACTGTGCCAATAAAATAATAGCGTCTATTGACTCAACTGGGGTTTGGTGATGGTTTTATCCAACTAAGTGAGCATGAAAAGAAGTCATGGAATAATCCATCATGACTTTCATCTAATAAAGGCATAGACATCAGCTTTTGATGGAGTAGACAAGCAATCTCTTTATTTTCTTTCAGGAAAACAACAGCCTGCAATCATATCCTGCAGATTAAACATGGTTCTGCAGATTAAACAATCAAGTACTACAATTTGATTTGTACAAACATCACAATCACATTTCAAAATTTTAGTACCTCTATATTTTTAGCTGTATATTTTACTCTCTGAGATTAAAATGTTGAATTTTGGTTTGGATACTTTTTCTTTATAAAAGTGCTATTTTGGGACAAGAGTGTAATGAATATTAATTATAATAATATTATTTTCTATAGCTCGGAGCTCTCTATATGTGTTGGATCTACAACCTCCAAGATACTAAACAACTGGAAAGCAACACTGAGCTCTTTTATATTCATTCATCTCTGCAATAGTTTCAAATGCTCTGCATTGCAATTGCATATAGCCATTGCCCTATTGTCTATGCATACCTATGGGATCTGCTGAGCTCCCTAAACTGTCACAACATTGTTTGAGCCACTCAAAGGTAATCAGACTCGAGGGTTGAGCCATCTGCAATCCATCAGTCAGGAATGCCAGGTCCACGACTTTGCAGAGCCAGTTCAGTATCCGGATCTGTAGATTTATTTCTTTCCTGGCAGTTGAGTTTATCAACTGTTTCCCACAGCTCCTCTTGTTTGCCCTTTTGTATTAACATTACTCATTACTTTCCTCTGAAGTAAATTCAGGAGAGAAAGATTAATATACCTGTGTTAATATTTTCTGAATATTGAAAATAATGTATTGGCAAGCAGATTATGGTGTATGGGGGAAGGTTTAAAATAATATACCTTTGATTCATCATCATCTTCATCATAATAATTGCATAACATTCATACTAGAGATATACAGCAAATTAAGAAGGAAATCATTTCAAACCAATGTCCTTCTGGATTTATGAACTATTTTCTTCTTATGGTATCTTTATCACTTGGGAAATATTTCTATGGTAGGTAATCTCATAAAGGATGGGGAACTATAAATTTGATTGTACCAATTGCAAGAAAATTGAGAGTTGCTCCTTTAATTCTTGTTTTTCTCCTATTTTTTCTTTTCCTTTTCCTTTTTTCAATTCTTTTTTTTTCCTATCCTTTTTCTGATTTCTGTGATATTTTTACACTGTAAAACTTTTTTTAAAGAGGACCTGTTCTTGTGCAAAGAAGTAATATGATAGAAGCACATATCGCAACAAGCATATGTGACAACATCACAAAGAGCTGCAGTGCTGCACTTAAAGAGACCCTAGAAATCATCTGAAGCAATGAGGGTGGAAGAGTTCCTCATCACAATTTACTCCTTATCCAAAGTTTATTTCTACCAGTTGTGTGTGTTTTGTAAACACTCACAAGCATCCACACACCCTAGCAACACAAACCTATACCCCTTACCCAGTGAAACGTATTTTGCTGCCTTTGATTGCTTGGAGAAAAAAATATTTTGCAAGAGAAAAATGAACTTCATTCACAGTTTTCATCTGAGAAATTACTTTGCGGAGCAAAAAAAAAATATCTCATTCTATACAGAGAAAAAATATTTTCTGTTTTGGATATATTGAGGTAAACAATATTTTGCAACAGAACAATGTACGCCATTCACAGTTTTCATTTTGCAGCCAACACACTTATTTTCTAAAGTAATTGGAGTGTCTTGTTTGAACTCCTTAAATGAATCTTTATATTAAAGAGTATTGCTGGATACAAAATTGGTAGCATCAGAGAGCCAGGAAGCACATATTGCAGTATTTGAATATACCCATAGAGATATTTCAGTGGCAGATAACTGAAGAGAAGCAACCATTCAGTAGATTTTAAAAATTATTATCTTTTCCATATGGCATTACTATAAAAAGTACTGGTAGTCCTCAACTTATTACCACAGTTGAGGCCAAAATTTCTGTGAGACATTTGTTAACTGAATTTTGTCCCATTTTACAACCTTTCTTGCCACAGTTGTTAAGCGAATCACTACAGATATTAAGTTAGAAACACGGTTGTTAAATGAATCTGGCTTCCTCATTGACTTTACTCATCAGATGGTTGCCAACATGGCCCTGGCTCACTGCAATAGTCATAAATATGAGTCGTTGCCAGCTGCCTGAATTTTGATCATGTGACATGAGGACACTGCAATGATCGTGTGAAAAATGGTCATGTCACTTTTTTTTAATGCCATTGTAATTTCAAATTCATTTGAGTTCATTTTAGTACTTGGATTTTTTGGGGGGGAGATATGTACATTAAGATTAAATTAAAGGAAGATGTGATGGCAAAACATTGAGGAACTCCTGCTCTAGGTTGTAGAGAGCAAATGAGAATAATATTTCCTCCAGGAAGAGAGTGTTCTGTCGGGTGTGAGACTGAGAAATGATCCGTGGTTTCTTACTTCCATGAAGCCAAGCTTTTCCACAATTTAATTTACAGAAAAAGGGTTTGGTCCAATCATTAATTTTCAACATGAATTTATCTGCATTGCCCAGTTGTCCCTTAATCATGATAGACTGACAATAGTGAAATAGTGTAAACATGAGAAACATTAGAAAGCAGCGCTGTTAAGTATTGCCTTATATGGCCAGCGGAGTGGAGTCCGATGTCATACTCCACCGTTTGGCCCAGCCACTGGCGGGAGAAATAAAGTCCCATCAGTGGCTGAAGTGTTGGACAGCTACATAAGCCAGTGCCTGCTATGGTTTCGCAGCTGGTGTTAAATTGCAAATAAAAAAGCTACCTGTTCTTCTCATGTCCTGCCTCTTCTCTTCATGCACGCCCATCTAATAAGCGCTAAGGTAGAAATTAAAATATTGTAAGGTGTATACTATAAATTATAATGTAAATTGATGTAAGAAGTCCAAAAGAGTAATAAGATAGGAGGTTGAGTTATAGGAGCATAGAAACTATATGCTAAAACTTAGTATTTAAGGCTTAATACAGTAAGTATAATATAACTATGGTATAATATAACTATAATATAACTGTACTATAATAGAATTACAGAGAACTTATGTAAGAGAAATAGAGGCTGAAGCATTATGTTAGTGAAACTTTTAAAATAAAATCCTCTACCATACATAAACCAAAGCTACAACCTTTCTATTTTAAATTCTCTTGTCTTAAAGATATTTTAAATTGACAAAAAATATGGCTATTTCCAGAATCACATGGCTCAGTTCAGTAAGCTCAAGATACGGAAAGATCTGAGCCCTATCTAAGAAAATAAAATTCAGTAGTAAGAAAAATAAAGTTCTACATTTAGGGGAGAAAAACCAAATGCACAGATATAGAATAGGTGGAACCTGGCTCAATATAGTAACTGCAAGAGGGAACTCGGAGTCCTGGTAAGCAATAAAATAAGAGCCAGCAGTGTACTGCAGCTGCCAAAAAAGCCAATGCAGTCCTAAATCTGTATTAACAAAGGGATAAAATCAAGATCACATGACATGTTAGTGCCAATTTATACCTTGACAAGACCACACCTGGAATACCGCATCCAGTTTGAATCACCACAATAACAAAGATGTTGAGATTCTGGAAAGGGTGCAGAAAAGAGCAACAAAGGTGCTCTTTTACAGGGCTAGAGGCTAAAACACATGGAGAATGGTTGCAGGAATAGGGTATGTCTATTTTAATGAAAAGAAGGATTGGGTTGAAATGATAGCACTGTTCCAACACTGAAAGACTGCCACAAGGAATTTATATTCTATTCTCCAAAGCATCAGAAGGCAAGAAAAGAAGTAATAGATAGAAACTTAAGCCCATGTCACAATGCACGAACGGATGGAAAGAGGATGCAAAACGGAGAGAAACACTTGCCATCCGTTGGTTAACGCGATGCATCCGTTCTGTACTCGTCCTTCCTGTTACTGCATGTGCGTCCGTTTTTCTTCTGTCTTATCCGTGCAGCATCGTCAACTGAGGTTCCTCTGCCTCAAAAGTTTTGAGCTGCTCAAAACTTTTTGAGCGGAAAATGTATCCAAGCGCGTCCATTCTGCATCCGCTACGCATACGGGAACATCCGTTCTGCATCCGTCGTCATCCGTTATGCATCCGCTACATCTGCTAGGCATCCGCTGCGCATCCGCAACAACTCAAATCCGCTCCAACGGAAAGCGGACACAGGGAGGAAGCGAAACGGACACGGAACGGACACGCAGCGTTAGCAACGGACGGAGAAAGATGAAAGCGGATGCAGTTCGCATACAAGAGCATTTAAAATGGAAAAAACGTTCGCAGAGAGGACCTATCTCCGGTATTTAAGGATGTCTAGAGGATGACTAGAGGAGCCAAAGGACACATAGTGGCAAACTATATTTGGCCTATAAAAAGGGGGAGCAACTCCTCTGCATCTCACTTTCAGTCCGCAGCCCTGCTGTGCAGACCTCTGCAGCCTTCATCTGGCTCTTGCCTCTTCCACAGCATCCAGTCATCTCCACCATGGATGTAACACAGTCCTTTGGTAGCCGCCATCGTTCTGCAACAGTGCGAAGCCATCTACGGCTCTTTCAACTGTTCTACGGGAAAAAGGAGGGCGGCCAAGAAGCGTCTGGGTCGAAGATGGATCGGGAGAAGAGCAGAGTACGGACTGTACAACAAGCTGATGGTGGAGCTGAGGAACGAAGACCTCGTGCATTCCAGAACTTCATGAGGATGCCTTCAGCCATGTTTGACGAAGTTGTGGAGCGCTGACACCCAGGTTGACGAAGCAGAGCACTAACGTCCGGCCCAGCCTGGACCCTGGCTGAAGGTGGCACTGACTCTGCACCACCTGGCCTCAGGGACCATGTAGCAGAAGCAATGCAGTACAGCTGGAGGGTGCCACACAACACCGATCAGCATTGTGGTCAGAGAAGTGGTGCCAGGCCATCATCAAGATATCAAGGGAGGCTCTCCAGTGCCCTCCAGCTGAAGAAGGCTGGAAGAAAGTTGCAGAGCAGTGGTATCAGAAGTGGAACTTCCCCCACACCGTTGGAGCCATAGATGGCAAGCACGTGGGCCTGCAAAGCTCCAGCCAACTCGGGGTCCACTTATTTCAACTACAAGGGCTTTCTTCAAAGCATCATCCTCTTCACCATGTCGATGCTGACTACAAGTTCATGTACATCGATGCTTCAGGCGAATGGGTCAGCTTTCAGATACCAGGTATACAATGCCAGTGACCTCAAGGAGGGGCTTGGAACTCACCTCTCATGGGCTTCCCAGATCCAGACCCCCTGCCAATGACACACAAGATGTGCCTACTTCATCGTGGGGGATGACACTTGCCCCTCCCAACCTACCTCATGGAAGCCCTAACTTCCAGATGCCTCACCCATGAAGAGAGGATCTTCAACTACAGGCTGTCCAGGGCAAGGCGGGTGGTGGAGAACGCCTTTGGCATCCTGGCCACAGGTTCCAGGTACTTCTCACCACCATGCAGCATCGCCCAGAACCGTGAGGAGGATCATGGAAGCTGGTTGCATCCTGCACAATCGCATGCGCACCCGCTAGCCCAGTGTTGCAGAACAGGTTTCGTGGACCTCCAACAAGGCAATGGCGACAGGAGCCTGGGAATGGAGGCAAGGGCGAAACCTGATTAGATACTCTGGATGTGCAAGGCCCCAACAGAGCTCACGTGTAAGGAAGAAGCAGCGCAACTCCTGAAACACTGGTGCAACTCCCCAGCTGGAGCAGTGGAGTGGCAAGCCAGGATGATAGAGTGATTAATGGATTGCTTCCTTCAGCCTGTCTCATCACACTTGATGAGATTGGGCATGTATGTTGGTGGGCCTGCAATGGAACAGGCCATTTTAAATAAAGAGTTGTGTTTATGTTCAAATGTGTGGATCAATTGCTGACATTGTTATTGATAATGAAGGGCCAAAGGTGTGGCACCTGGAAGGGTGGACCATACAGTCCCCACATTGCTTGCACTGGAGGTTTAGCTAATCCACAAGCTTAAGCACATCCCAAAGGTATCCCTGCCCATCCCACTGCTACTCTAACACATCCCAAAGGTATCCCGTGCCCATCCCACTGGCTATCTTAACCCATCCATAACTGGAAAGGCTTAAACATTTCTAAAAGTTTCCACCAAGACTTTATGTGAAAAAAATAAATGAAGCAAGTTTGTGAAGCAAAGATTAATCTTTATTAATAACAAGATGTAAAAGAAAAATGACCCAAGTCAAGTGTCCAAATAAAGTCAACAGGTAGCCACCCAGTCTCTGGCACTCTTCTCGGTCACTCGGAGGTGTGCCCAGTCTCAGGGGTGAAGGGTCCAGGTGCTGTGGAGGTGGCTGTTGCTGGAGTGCTGGTCTGAAGCACCACTGGGGTGCCTGGCCCTGAGAGGACAACAGGGGACGGTGTGTTGAGGAAGCTCTCAGACAGCTGGCTCAGCCCCCTGATGTTGAGAGCCCCTTCCTCCATGACATGGGGTGTCAGCCCAGTACCGATGACAGATGTACTGAGGCTGGGCTTGGCTGTGGGGTGGAGGAAGGAGCAGTGTAGTGGGGCTCCTGGTTCTGCAGCGGTGGTGAGGACTGGCGTCAGTGCATGGGCGTCGGTTGGCATCGGTGGCGTGGTGGCATCAGTGGCGTGGGTGGCCTCAGTTGGCATACAGTGGAACCTGTGGCAACGGTGGCGGCCATGAACCTGTGCCTGGACTGGGAAGGGCTGCTGCCTGTGCTGCTGGACCTCCTGGTAGCCCAGCCCTGGTAGGTGAGGGCTGTGGAAAGCCTTGGAATGGGAGTGACATCACTGGGGTGGAGGAGCAGACCTGGACTGGGTGGGAGCAGGTTCATCTGGGTCTGGAGGGTTGTGAAGCAGATCGGTGATCCTGTCCTTCAATACCTGGTACTGGGGTTCCGCCATGTCCCTGAGGGTCTGGTTCACATGATGGTAGGAAGGGCTTGGCGGTTGGAGGATGAGGAGTCGGTTGTGTACCAGCTGAGAGAGGAGATCTACACTGCCTCTGATGGTGTCTCTTATCTCCAGCAGGACAGTGTGGCTCTGTCTCTCCGGTTTGCCTCTCTGCCTTTCTGTGGAGGTGGAGCTGGGGTGGATGCGGGTTGAGCTGTGGTGGAAGTGCCGTCTCCTTTCTCCCACTGCGTAAGGGGTCCTTCCACGTGCTCCGCCATGGGTACTACAGCTGTCAGGGGGTTCTCCGTCGTGGCACGCTCCACAAGACACCTGCCTGGAGAACAGGAACTGACTCTCTGCCGGAAGGGGACTGGTCTCTCAGCAGCTGCCGGAGAGAGAGGGTTGTGAGAGGGGCTGCTCCTCGGTGGCGGATCTCACCCTTCAGGAAGCTGCACTTGGCCATGACGTAGGTCTCTCTGTCCATTCAGCTTGACCGCGGCCTGGCCAGATTTCTTGAGGTGCAGCTTTCCATACAGGTGTGCATGTGCTTCCACCAGCCGAGGAGCACCTCCGAAGTGTAGCCCAGGCTCTCCGCTTCTCTCTCCAAGCAGCCTGCCTCCTTTTGGTGTCCCTGTAGAGCCTGTGTCCCTTCCGCCATGCGATACTCATTCTCGTCTTCAGCCACTCCAGCACCTCATCCTCATGTTCCTCTTTGATGCTGCATTGCCTCCTCTCCCGTTTCTCGCGTATGCCTTCTTTCTCCCTTTGGCAGGACCACATGGGCCCTCATCAGAGAGGGGCTTTCAGGTTGTAGGGGCTGCTCCTCCACAGCAGCAGCAGCAGCAGCAGCAAAAAGCAGCACGAGCAGGACCAGCAGGACCAGCAGGACCAGGAGCACCAGCAGGACCAGCAGGACCAGGAGCACCAGCCAGGACCAGGAGCATGAGCAGGACCAGGAGCACCAGCAGGACCAGCAGGAACGAGGAGCAGCGCCAGCAGAGTAAGCACCAGCAGAAGCACCAGCACCAGGAGCAGCGCCAGCAGAGTAAGCACCAGCAGAAGCACCAGCACCAGGAGCATGTACCAGCAGAGTACGCACCAGCAGAAGCACCACCCGCAAAGCAGCTTACAGAGAGTGAAGCCCCAGCTAGAAGCAACCACCGCCAGAAGCAGCCTCAGCAGAGTAAGGCACCAGCAGAAGCACCACGCCACAAGCAGCATTCATCAGCTCTCCTCAGAAAGCAGAGAGCAGCAGAAGCCCCAGCCCCAGAAGAGCAAGCCTTGTGCGGCAGAAGCCCCAGCAGAAGCAGAAGAGAGGCCAAGGGGTGGAGGGTGGCCTGTCCCCTTTTGCCAGGGCTTGCAGCAGATGGCTGAGGCTTTCTTTCTTCCCCATGGTTGTGGGGTTGCTGTGCTGGCAGGCAGGGGCGTGCAGGCTGGCAGGCTGGCAGGCAGGCAGGCAGGCTGGCAGGCCAAGGCGAGGCAGGCCAGGCTGGCAGGCGATGCAGGCATGCAGGCTGGCAGGCAGGCAGGCAGGCAGGCAGCAGGCGATGTTGTCTGGAAGCAGGTCTTTTCTTCTGAATGGTGACCTGCTTGGAGCTGCTTCCCTTTATATCCGCGGGGCTGGCGCATGATCCTCTCCGCGCAGTGCGCAGTGATGCATGCTAGGCATCCGCTAGGTTCATCCCGCTAGGCATCCGCTAGGCATGTCCGCTAGGCTTCCGCTAGGCTTCCGGCTAGGCATGCCGTAGGTCTCCGCTCTGGCATCCCTTCATCCGCTGTGCACCCTGTGCATCCACTTCATCCGCCTTGGCATCCGTCGGCATCCGCTCTGCATCCGCTCTTTCCGTTCCGCGTCCACTTTGCTGCGCTCCCCCGGAAGCCTTGCGGATGTGCCATCTGCTCCCATCTGCTTCCATCCGTTGGCTTCCGTGGAGCATCCGCTTTCCATCCGCCCTACGTCTCCCCCGTCCGTTCCTTTTCCGTGTTGTCCGCTCTGGTTATGCAAATTCGGGGCACTTTTGAGATGTGGATACAACGGATGGAACATTTTTCTCCTCCGCTGTGTCCTTTTTACAAACGTTTTGCATCCGTCGGCCAGTGTGACAGGGCCTTAATCAAGGAGAGACACAACCTGGAACTAAAGAGAAATTTCCTGACAGTTAGAACAAGTGGACTTGCCTTCAGAAGTTGTGGGTGCTCCAACGCTGGAAGTTTTAAGGAGAGATTGGACAACCATTTGTCTAAAATGGTATAGTTTCTCGCTTGAGTAGGTGGTTGACCTAGAATGTCTCCAAGAACCCTCCCAATTCTATTCTGGATGCAGATAAAAGCAGTCTCTTCTACAGTAGTAACAATATGATCCCAGAAGAAGGCATAGTTGCTTTAACAAGTTGCAGAGTCATGTCACATATGTTCTGAACTGCCTTTTCTGCATCAAAACTAAAGCATTGAACAGTCCAAATATATGTATATATTTATATAATGTTATATATAAATATATATATAATACTATGATAAAATAACTTTAAAAAGAAAGGTAAGGTATTTAAAGTTGAAGGGAACACTTTACCAAGGAGTTGCAGAAGGAAGCATGCTTCACTGGAAAGTTTACTTGCTTATAATTGATGTTTAATATATCCCTTTAGTGTTGTTGAGATTCTAAACAAAAGACATGACTTATCCATGAAAATGGTAAGAAGAAAAACTAAGAAATATTCTTCAGACTTATATTCAAATTGGAGTTCATACAAGATAAAGGTTATGGGCCAGAGCTATTGTTATAGAAGTAATAATAGAACTAAATATATATTTAGCCAATTAGATTTGTTCCCCTGAGCAGTTCATTAATAATGTGGTGGTTCTTTGGTTTTTTGTTTGCTTTAAATCCTCGCTATTGTTATACCTACAATAGCTTTAGCTTCAGCAGAATTTTGCCACAAGTTATTACTTTTTCTCCTTGCTAAAATAAGTGTGTGGGTGATATTTACAAATAAGTCTACAGGCAGAATGATATTGCTTTATTGTGCAGTGGCATCACTAAGAGCAAAATGAATCAAATAGAAAATATCAAAGGAATACAATGTAAAGGAATTACTGAATATTTTCATTAATTATTAGATGAGAGAGATTTTGTGGATTGTGCAGAGGTGTAAAAGATACTTCTTAAAGATGAAAATACTTTATAACAATGTGACTTTTTTTAATCAGGAAGATAGCAAAACCTATAATATTCAGCAAATAACAACAAAATTAAAGAATGCAAACATTTTGTTTTTGCTTTATGTAAATATGTATTTAATCATTCATTTGATTTCTATAGCTGCCCATCTCAGCAAATGAGTGGCTCACCATTTAAAAACACATATTACAATATATGACATGACAGATAGATGATAGATAGATAGATAGATAGATAGATAGATAGATAGATAGATAGATAGATATAGAACCTTCATTCAATATGCCTTTAGCATCTATATGATTATTTTTTTTAAAAAAATTACATATTACATATTTTGTAGGTAGCTTTTGAAAAAATAACCATAAAACAGGAATAAAACATTTTATAGCTTTGCTTTAACATCAAAATAATCCTAGAGTATTAAGAAACCCAAAAGATTATTTCTTGAATTGAAAAAAACAACAAAAATTATCTTATTATTGATAACTAGTGTGTAAGATATTAATAGAACATAGAAACATAATTTTATAAGGGGGAAAGAATACTCAAATAGATTGCCAAGAGAGAAAGCAATTTGGAAGAAATTGGAATACAAGGAAAAAAGGAAGAAGAATAAGAACGAATATAGAAGAAAAAAAGAGGAAGGAAGGGCCAGAAGAAAGAAAGATGGATATGTATTAAACATTAAAGGAATATAGTAATACTACCTTAGAATGGAAAGAATAGAAAAATAATAGATGTTCTCCCTTCCCACATACTGTACCCCTGAAATGGGATCTCCCTCAACTTCAGTTCTCAGGATTACCCACAAAACTACTATACAGTAACTGGACCAATAACGGAACTAATGTTGATTAAATATTATTTTAAAGTTCAAAATGTGCCCAAACAGATTTCAGCTTGGGCTGCGTAATTTTGTCTTCAGACCTTTCTTTAACGGCATTTTCTTGACTTTGAAAAATACCTACCATTGCCATTTGGCTAAGTAAAAGCTCTAATACAAGCATCTTTCTGTTTGATGAGTTGGGAAGCAATTTAGTATCATCAACATTATTGTCATTAGTTTTGTCTTCTTGATTTTGAATGTAAACAGTTTTTATAGATTTTATTGCTTGTTAATCCTCCTATTATTAATGTTTCCCAGACTTACTTATTTGGTAATATTGGAAGATAAGATTGAGGCTGGTACTATAAAATGATTTTTTGATAACAAAATCTATTTCTCCAAAGTGTTTTGGCATAGGTTGTTCCTCTTACAAACACTATTGTCAATATTCTGTACCCTCAAAATGATCTCTGTCTGCACTGTTGCTGCAGTTTTCATTTGTTTAAATTGATCAGAAACAAAATGCAGAAGCATCTAAACTTATATTTTAATATATAACTCCAAAGAAACTGAAATTTTTATTTTGATGTTCTTCTTTATTCCTAGAAGATATATTGTGGTTCTCATTTAAAAATAAATGTTTTAAACCATAATTCTTTTCTTCATATGCCAGAAGCAGCAGAAGCAGCAGCAGTAGCAGCCAACTGCCCTTCTATTATATAAATGGTGTTTTGTTTAATGTTTAATTTCACACACACACACACACACCCCTCTGAAATAGATGAAATGTGTACTTTCAGGAACTGGGAAAAGAACTTTTAAATAAGGATCATGTCTTCTGAGTCTTAAAATACTTTCTTCTGTTTGTGCATGCACGTACAATGAATTCATGAATGCAATGTATGGTATAACATCTGGCTGTTGAAGATTACTTCTCAATATGTTTGAAAGGGGAAAAGTTGGTCATAGAATGTTCACATTTCCTCAGCTGCCAAGTCAAACAGAAGCTAAAATAAGAAATTTACATGTTTACTGGGTTTTGACATCATACTTAGTCCTGATTTTATTTATTCTGGTTTCTTATCTAAAATACTATTGTTTGAGTTCATATATCATACTAAATCACAAACCATGGGCTACTCAGAAACAGTGACCAAATTCCCAAAACCCACTGAACCAAAAACCAAGTAAGCCATCCGATGGTTCAGTTTAATGTGTAAATCCAACAAGCATTTAGAAATATGAAGTGGTTAGTTCACTATTTAAGAGTTATGAAGAATTCCTAATCTGAAGAGAAAGAGGGAAGAACACATATGGGTAAGTTTTACAAATTAACTGGGTAGATAAAAGATTTCAAAAGCCATGGTGTGGAAAACTGCTGTGAAAACATTTGTTTCATTATTAAGTGAATAGGCTAATGGGAATTCATAATCAAATGGACAGGCTAATGGGAATTCATTATCAAAAGTTGTCAGCTATGTCTACTACAAGGTTTTGAGGCTTTTTCACTATTATTATTATTATTGTTGTTGTTGTTGTTGTTGTTGTATATTGTTTCTGTCAGACTTCACATCTACGTTAGGCAATAAAGCTAGGCAATAAATTACAGATTTCCAGACATTTAATCCTGAATTCATCTCTTTGTATTGGTGAAAGATTTGGCAGAAGATTCCCAAACATGACTCAACTAGCTGAAAATCTTCATAGCACAGAAGTATTGTCCAGTCCCCACTACAGAGAAAATAATTCACAGCCTTTAAAGGCCCTGTCACATCGGCTGACGGATGCAAAATGCATGTAAAAAGGACACAGCGGATGAGAAAATGTTCCATCCATTGTTATCCGCTCTCAAAAGTGCCCCAAATTTGCATAAACAAAAGCCGACAACAACGGAAAGGAACGGACGGGGAGAGGATTGTAGCGAGGATGTTAAGCGGATGCTCCATGGAAGCCTAGTGGATGGAAGTGGATGAGAGCGGATGACACGTCCGCAGGGCTTCCGGGGGAGCACAGCAAAGCGACGCGCAGCGGAAGGAACGGATGCAGAGTGAATACCTAGCGGATGACGCGGATGCATCACGGATGCTAGCGGATGCAAAGTGTTCACTGCGCATGCGGGGAGGATGCAATGCATCAGCCCCGCGGATATATAAAGGATGCAGCTCGCAAGCAGGTCACCATTCAGAGGAAAGACCTGCCGCCAGACACATCTGCAGCCAACAACCATGGGGAAGAGAGGAAGCCTGGGCCTACTCCTGCCAGCCCTGAAGAGGACAGGGCCACCATCCCACCCTGGCGCTGACTCTGCTTCTGCTGGGGCTTCTGCTGCTCGGGCTGACTCTGCTGGTGCTGGTGCTTCTGCTGGTGCTGCTTCTGGTGCTGGTGCTTCTGCTTACTCTGCTGGGTGCTGCTTCTGGTGCTGGTGCTTCTTGCTGGTGCTTACTCTGCTGGTCTGCTCCTGGTGCTGCTGGTGCTCCTGTGCTGCTGTCCTCTGGTGCCTGTGCGTGCTGGCTGTGCTCCTGGTGCTTCTGCTCCTGCTGATGCTTGCTGCTTGTTGCCTCTGCTGATGATGCTGCTGGTGGTGTGTTGTGGTGGACCAGCCCCTAAACCTCAAAGCCCTACTGATGAGGGCCCCAGAAGGCCTGCAGAGGGAGAAGAGCAATCGCGCAATAGGGAGAGGAGACAGTACTCCATTGAAGAGGAACATGAGGATGAGGTGCTCGAATGGCTGAGGGAGAACGAGTATCTATTCGCGGGCGGAGGGACACAGGCTCTATCGAGACACCAAGCGGAAGCAGGTGGCTTGGGAGAGAGAAGGCGGAGAGCCTGGGCTACACTTCGGAGTCCTCCGGGGGTGGAAGCACATGCACACCTGGTACGGGAAGCTGCACCTCAAGAAATCTGGCCAGGCACGGTCAGTCTCACCGACTGGGAGACCTACATGATGGCCAAGTGCAGCTCTTTGGAGGGTGAGGTCTTGCCCGAGGAGCAGCCCTCTGTCAACCCTCTCTCTCAGGCAGCCCACAGAGAGCCAGTTCCTCTTTCTGGGCAAGAGTCTAGATCCTGTGTCCAGGCAGATATCTGTGGAGTACCCCATATGACGGAGACCCCCCCGACAGCTGCACTTCCCGTGGCGGAGCACATGGAGGAGCCCCCTGACACAGTTGAGCAAGAGGAGGGCACTGCCACCAGAGACCAACCCACCCCCACGCAGCTTCACCTCAAAAGAAGCAGGCAGGAAAGCCAGACCGGAGGGACAGAGCCACACTGTCCTGCTGGAGATTCAGGGACACGCATCAAAAGCAGCATAGATCTCCTCTCTCAGCTGGTCACCACGACATACCATCCTCTAAACGAAAGCCCTTCCTCACCTACGTCAACCAGACCCTCATGGACATGTCCGAATCACAGTACCACGTGATCAAGGAGAGGATCACAGGTCTTCTGCACCACCCTCCCAGGCCCAGCTGAACCTGCTCCGACCCAGTCCAGGTCTCCTCCTCCACCCCAGGTGATCACCAGTCCTTCCAGAGCTCACAGGCCCTCACCACCAAGACTGCTACAGGAGTTCCAGCAGCACAGGCAGCCCTGTCCAGTCCAGGCACAGATTCATCACATGCCACAGGTGCCACCGATGCCACCAATGCCACCAATGCCACAGGACCAAACAGATGCCACCGATGCCACCGATGCCATGATGCCACCAATGGCCACAATGCACGGCGCCACAGATGCCCCACGCCTCACCTCGCTCAGCTGAGACCAGACAGCCCCACTACATCTTCCTTCCTCCCCCACAGCCAAGCTTGCCTCAGACATCTGTCATCGGTCTTGGGACTGACACCCCATGTCATGGAGGAAGGGGCTCTCAACATCACAGGACTGAGCCAGCTCTCTGAGAGCTTCCTCCACACACCATCCCCTGTTGTCCTCTCATGGCCAGGCCACCCAGGTGCCTCAGAGCAGCACTCCAGCATCAGCCACCTCCACAGTACCTGGACCATTCACCCTGAGACTATGGGCATGCCTCAGAATGACTGAGAAGAGTGGCAGAGACTGGGTTGCTACCTGTTGACTTTATCTTTGCTTTGGGACACTTTACTTGGGTCATTTTGCTTTTACAGTTTTTTATTAATAAAGGTTTATCTTTGCTTCACACACTTGGTTCAGTTCTTTAGTAAATAAAGTCTTGGTGGAAACTTTTAGAAATGGTTAAACCTTTGCATGCTTGTGGATGGCGTAAGGATAGCAGTGGGATGGGCAGGGATACCTGTGGGATGGGTGATAGCTGTGGGTTAGATAAACCTCCAGTGCAAGCACAGTGGGACTGTATGGGCCACCCAGGTGCCCACCTATGGCCCTTTATTATCAATAACAGTTTAATCATTGATCAACACATTTCAACATAAACACAATCTTTATTAAATGCCCTGTTCATTGTAGGCCCACCCAACATACATGCACACTCTATCAGTGGTGATGAGACAGGCTGAAGGAAGCATCCATTAATCATCTACCATCCTGTCCTTGCCACTCCACTGCTCCAGCTGGGGAGTTGCACCAGTGTTTCAGGAGGTTGCGCTGCTTCTTCCCTTCATGTGAAGCTCTGTGGGGGCCTTGCACATCCACAGTATCTATCAGGTTTCGCCCTTGCCTCCATTCACCAGGCTCCATGTCCCATTGCCTTGTTGGAGTCCATGGGTCTGTTCTGCAAACACTGGGTACTCTGGCATGAGATTGTGCAGGATGAGCAAGCCTTCCATGATCCTCCTCATGGTCTCTGGGCGATGCTGCATGGTGGTGAGAAGTACCTGGAGCCTGTTGGCCAGGATGCCAAAGGCGTCTCCACCACCCGCCTTGCCCTGGACAGCCTGTAGTTGAAGATCCTCTTTCACGGGTGAGGCACCTGGAAGTGTAGGGCTTCATGAGGTAGGTTCTGGGAGGAAGTCATTCCCCCATGATGAAGTAGGCAATCATCTTGTGTGTCATTGGGCAGGGGGTCTGGATCTGGGAAGCCCATGATGAGGTTGTGTTCCAGCCCCTCCTTGAGGTGACTGGCGTTGTATACCTGGCATCTGAAGATGACCCGTTGAAGATGACCCGTTGCCTGAAGCATCGACTGTACATGAACTTGTAGTCAGCATCGACCATGGCGAAGAGGATGATGCTGAAGAAGCCCTTGTAGTTGAAACAAGTGGACCCTGATTTGGCTGGAGGTATGCAGGCCACGTGCTTCCCATCTATGGCTCCAACGGTGTGGGGGAAGTTCCACTTCTGATACCAACTGCTCTGCAACTTTCTTCCAGCCTTCTTCAGTGGGGGCACTGGAGGAGCTCCTCCAGGTATTCTTCGATGATGGCCTGCACCACTTCTCTGACCACAATGCTGATGGTGTTGTGTGGCACCCTCCAGCCATACTGCACGTTCCTGTATGTGGTCCGGGAGGCTAGGTGGCGCAGAATCAGTTGCCACCTTCAGCCCAGGGTCCAGGCTGGCCGGAAGTTGGTGTTTGCCTTGGTCAACCTGGTCTCAGCCACTCCACAAACTTCATCAAACATTGGCTGGTGGCATCCTCTCATGAAGTTCTGGAATGCACGAGGGTCTTCGTTCCTCAGCTCCACCATCAAGCTTTTCGTTCTACAGTCCATACTCGGCTCTTCTTGCGATCCATCTTCGGACCCAGACACTTCTTGGATGCCTCCTTTTCTTCCCATAGAACATGGTGAAAAGAGCCTGTAGAGGGCTTCCCACTGTTGTAGAACGATGGCGGCTACCAAAAGGTGTGCGCGATCCATGGTGGAGATGACTGGATGCTGTGGAAGAGCAAGAGCCAGATGAAGGCTGCAGAGGTCTGCACAGCAGGGGCTCTGGACTTGAAAGTGAGGATCCAGGTGATTTATCCCCTTTATTAGGAAAATATCATTTTTCCGCTTGGTGTCCTTCCACATTACTCCAGGCATCCTCCAGACATCCTTAAATATCCGAGATTTTTCCCCTATATGAACCTTTTTTCTGTTTTAATGCTTTATATGCGCAGCTGCATCCTTTCATCCTTTCTACGTCTCGTGCTACTAACGCTGCGTGTCCGTTTCCGCGTCTGTTTCACTTCCTCCCATGTTCTGTTTTCGCTGGAGTGGATCGTTGGGTTGCGTGGATATGCAGCGATGCCTAGCGGATATAGCGGACGCGACGGATGACGACGGGTGTATAACGCGATGTTTCCCCGTATGTGTAACGGATGTAGAACAGACGCGTTGGATACTTTATCCGCTGAAAAAGTTTTGTGCAGCTCCAAACTTATTTGAGCAGATGAAATCTCAGTCGACGGAGGCTGATGGATAGAGAGTATGAGAAAGATGGACGCAGTGAGTACAGAACGGATGCATCGCGTTAACCAACGGATGGCAAGTGTTTCTCTCCATTTTACATCCTCTTTCCGTTTTACATCCTCTTTCCATCCGTTGGTGCACTGTGACATGGGCTTAAGTCACTTAACACTACTGAGTGTTAAGTGAGTTTAAGCTGAGTAGCTTAACTAATTAAGCTAATTAACTAATTAATTAAGCTGAGTAGCTTAACACTACTGAGGTTAAACATTATGATTATTCCTTTCCCCTTTCTGCACTGCTTGGCAGTTTGATGGCCTTCAGTGGTTGCCATACATTCAGATAATGGTCTGTCTAGCTTGGGAACCTCTGGTCTCCAACTCATCACCTTCAACCTTACATGGTACACTATTGCTTATTCACAGGAGTTTCATCTTAGGGGCTGCTTGTAAACAAGTATGGACCTGCCACCCAAGGCTTATAAGGGAAATGTTATCATTCAGGATAGGATGTACAGTGTGTTTGAGTAGCTCAGAGGGTGGGTAACTGTTATTTTCTCTTCTCAATCTGTTTATAGTAAATCATTCTTTTTTGAGAATAGCAATAGCAATGGCACTTATATACCACTTCATAGTGCTATGTAGCACTCTTTGACCAGTTTACAATGCCAACATATTGTCCCCAACAATCTGGATCCTCATTTAACCAACCATGGAAGAATGGAAGATTGAGTTAACCTCAAGCCCCTTCAGGATCAAACTCCAAGCTATGTGCAGAGGTAGCCTGCAGTACTGCATTCTAACCACTGCACCACCAGGGCTCAGAGTCAGTATGACTCTGTTGATCAATTTTTTAAAAATCTTTTTTAAAAACTTCATTGGGCATGTATTTGATTTAAGGAAATGTTCAATTTATGTCTCTTAACTGTTTGTGTGGAAATATATACTTTACATTAAGGTTTGGCTGTAATCAATAAATTTTGCAGTGTGTTCTGAATAAAAACTGGAAGCTGTATTTCTATCTGATGGTTTTATATGTAAGATCTATTATGTAGTTTCCTTATTTATCTATTGTGCAGCTACCCTTTCAGATTGTTGGCAGGATAAAAGTTATTTAATTACTGCTGGAGCTTTGTGATCATGGAATTCAGATAATGATAATCATCAGTGAATGTTAAGTAAATATTCTAACTATCAAGGTATTGACAAATTAGGCTATCCTGTTTATGGTTATTGTTCTGGTGTTGATTTGATTATTCATTGTCCTGTTTCATCAGCCCAAACTATACTACTCTACTTGTGATCCATTTTTGTGAGAGATGTTGGTGGTGATGCTAAAAACAATTCTTCATATTTTAAATATTCTGTATATCACAAAAATGATTTCCCCAATTTCAGCATAAATGCAGTCAGTAAGAAAGGACTGACAAAGTAAAAACCAACATTATAGTGTAGTCTTTGTGAAAATTGGGGAATTTTATTAGCAGGCCATAATCAAGAAGAATGTTATTTTTAAGAACCTTTAAATGAAATATTATTGATTCCATCTGTAAAATATGTTAAAAATGTAAAGCTACTGAAAAAGCACACAGTGGACATGTTGTACAGTGATCAGTGAATTATCCCCTAGTAAGTGGCCAGGGATACATCTTTAAGTTTCTCTGTTTTGGTATTGCAGTATTTCAAGAACAAACATTATGCATTATAGGCAACATTCTTCAAAGAAAAATATTTTGTAAGTGTTCAGTGCAAAAGCAGTGACAACTTTAAATGCCTCAGCATTCTAAATTTAAAATAACTATTATCTAAGGCTTAAGCAGTGATAGTGTAGCCCAGGGCTTCCAAACCTTATCCTACATTGCCCAAAGCTGCTTAACAGAAAATCCATTTTACCCAATGTAGGTAAAAGAAAATCCACTATTACTCAATTCAGAATAATACAGTATACCTATTTGGGAAGTACTGCTGTAGATCTTACTCAAGTTACCTGGATAGTTTTTAAGATAAAAATTTTCATATAGAGTTTTATAAGGCAGCAAAGTATGCAGCAGCATTACTCATCATTTTATACTTGATGAGATGGTTTTGCATTTATGAATCTGTCCTACTTTATGCAAAGTGAATCATATTATTATTTATTTATTTAGCATATGGCATACAATCTCAGGGAAATCTATAAATGCTACACACAATATAGACTTGACAACCTAAACTGCTAGTTCATTCTGTCCAGCACTTGCATTGCTATCCTTGGTGGAGCGCAAGGAGTAAATTAGCTTACACAATCTGACTACTGGTGCTCAGGTAGCTGGTTCTTCCGTGGTCCTCTGATGGTTGTGTTGTGTTGCCATGCATCCTGTCAGTCCAGTGCTGCTTTCCACTTTCCACATATAAAAATGCAGCCCCACTGCATTTTCCCCACTGAAGTGATACCCATTTAGCTACTTATCCCAAAGGTGCTTTTTTCAAGAGGCAACTGGACTTTCTTGTTTTTTCTTTGAAGATGTTTTGCTTCTCATCCAAGAAGCTTCTTCAGCTCTGCTCAGAAGCTTCTTCTCAGAAGCAGAGCTGAAGAAGGTTCTTTGGTGAGAAGCAAAACTTCTTCAAAGAAAAACAAGAAAGCACCTTTGGGACAATCATGACTTGGATAACTGAGAATCTCCATAGACATTTATCGACTTGCAATATTGCATGCTTTTGAACTGTTGGATGGGCAGGAGCCATCCCACCCCGCAGCAGGAGCTCACCCCATCTCACAGAACCAGACTTAAACTGCTGAAGGGCAGGTCATTTCTCGCTGGCAGTTCCAGCGTCATGAAGCTGCTGCACCTTTGCATCCCCATGAATCATATCAAATAGCAGGAAAGAATAGCCTGGGGTTACATGCATTGTGGCTTGATGAAACATTGGTTCATAGTTGCTTAATCTCAAGCAAAAAAAAAAAAAAAACAATGGTGAAAAAGCACTAATGCAATGTAAACCATCCCTATTACATTGGAATCCGAATGGGCAATATTGCCTACTCTAAAAAAAAGCTATCCACTGCCATTAGCCAACCTCTAAGCATAATTTTTTGAAAAATCTTTCAAAGACCAGCTTCCTTGCCAAACTTATGTCCCACTTAGCCATTGGTCATCCCGCATCTTCAAAAAAGGAGACCCCCAGCCTAGTTGAAAATTACAGACCAATCTCTTTATGCTGTGTCACCATGTAAATCATGGAATCATTATTAACCAATCCATTATCCTCCACTTAAACAAAAAACCTACCTCAATTAAACCAATTTTGGCTTCAGAAAAAAACTTCCTGAATCTGCAACTCTTACACTGCAAAAACATATGCGATATTACAACTCAATCAGGGCAAGCAATAGAGGCAATTACAAGGACTCTAAAACCCTTTGATTCAGTGCGTAAACGACAAACTACTTCTAAAACTAAAAATCTTATGGATTCTGGACAACTGCATAACTGTCAAACAGAGCAACATCCTGTCAAAACAGACAACAAAGGTCAAAATTTGGGAGCCTTCTTTATGCCAATTCAGTACCTGTCAACAGTGTGTTCCCCCAAGCAGTGTTCTAGACAACTCTCTTTATACGTCTACATAAATGACCTCTGTAGATCATTAACAGATTCAACAGATTTAACAGATAGACGGAAGGAACCTTGTAGGTCAGCTAGTCCAACCCCCACCAAGCGGAGACTCTATGCCATTTGACAAATGCAGTCCAATCTTTTCTTGAAAAGTCTCAAGTGAGTGCCGCGTCCCACAACTTCCGAGGCAAGCTGTTCATTGGTGATTGTTCTCACTGTTCAGAAAGTTTCTCCCTTATTGTCCAGGTTAAATCCTCCTCCTTTTCAGTTTCCATCATTATTCCATCCATATATTAGAGCCAATGGTTCTCTTTTGCTATGATGTAAAAACTAATTAAACACCACCAACAAGTACTGCTACCCTCCAAAAAGACCTGACTATGATCAGAATGGTCAAACAGAAAGCAACTTCAATCTCAACTAATAAAATGCTCGGTTTATATACTGCCAAAAAAAATTAGGAAAATAAAATACAAGCGAATAGCCAGACCTTGCTGATGATCCCAACTCTGTCAAGGACCTTGGAGTATCATCTCTAATGATCTAAATGCTAGAGCCCACTGGAAGCTACATAGCCAAAAAGGCATTAAGAGTTGTTAAAGCCCATGTTCACAGCCGAACCAACGGATGGCAAAGGAGTAAAACGGACAAAAAAGCTTGCATCCATTGGAAAATGCGATTTTACTCACATGCCTCCGTTTGGCTTCCTTCATCCGTCCAGCATCCGTATGGACGTTTCATCCGCCTCCAAAAGTTTTGGCGACCCAAAACTTTTGTGCGAAAATAATCCCACTTCATCCGTTCTGCATCCGCTACGCATTCCTCTACGCATCCGCACGCATCCGTTACGCATCTGCTATATCCGCTAGGCATTCCGTCTCTGCATGCGACAAGCTCGCATCTGCCGACGAGGAGGAAGCGAACGGATGCAGAACGATGCAGAACAGATGCAGCACGAAACAGAGGCATTTTAAAAAACGAAAAAACCGTTCGCAGAGGGGACCTATCTCGATATTAAAGGATGCTAGAGCGATGCTAGAGGATCCCTAGAGGATGGCCTAGCGGAAAAACCTATATTGTCCATAAAAAGGGGAAGCAACTTCTCTGCATCTCACTTTCAGACCAGCAGCCAGCTATGCAGACCTCGTGCAGCCTTCCATCTGACTCTCCTCTTCCACAGCATCCACCAGTCATGTATCCACGTGGATTGTACAAAGTCCTTTCGGCAGCCACATATTCTGCAACAGTGCGAAGCCATCTGCAGCTCTGTGAACTCCACTGCAGAAAAAAAGAGTTGCAGCCAAAAAGAGTCTCCAGGTCTGAAGATGTTCACCAGAAGTGAGCAAAAAGCGACTGTACAACAAGCTGATGTTTGGAGCTCAGGAACGAAGACACTCATGCGTTCCAGAAATTCAATGAGGATGCCTCCAGCCATGTTGCACGAAGTTGTGCAGCGCGGACACCCAGGTTGACCAAGCAGAGCACCGCTCTGCCCAGCCAGGAACTTGGGCTCAATGGTGGCACGTACTGTGCGCCACCTGGCCTCCGAACCACCTACAAGAGCATCAGTACGGCTGGAGGCGTGCCAATCCAACACCATCAGCATTGTGGTCAGAGAAGTGTTGCAGGGCCAGTCATCAAGAAATACGAAGGAAGGAGCTCCTCCAGTACCCCTCCACATGAAGAGCTGAAGAACAAGTGCAGAGCAGTGGTATCAGAAGTGGAACTTCCCCCACCGTTGGAGCCATAGATGGCAGCACGTGGCCTGCAAAGCGCCAGCCAATCAGGGTTCCACTTATTCAACTACAAGGGCTTCTTTCAGCATCATCCTCTTCCCGATGGTCGTATGCTGACTACAAGTTCATGTTGCATCGATAGCTTTCAGGCAACGCTCATCTTCAGATGCCCAGTATACAACGCAGTTGTCCTCAAGGAGGGGCTGGAACGCAAAACCTCATCGTTGGCCTTCCCAATCCAGACCCCCTGCCCAATGACACACAAGATGTGCCCTACTTCATCATGGGGATGACGCCTTCTCCTCACAACCTACCTCATGAAAGCCCTACACTTCCAGACGCCTCAACCGTAAAGAGAGGCATCTTCAACTAACAGCTGTCCAGGGCAAGGCGGTAGTGGACAACGCCTTGGCATCCTGGCCAACAGGTGCCAGGTACTCTCACACCAGGCATGCATGCATGAGCCCAGAGTACCGTGGGAGGATCATGGAAGCTTGCTGCATCCTGGCACAATCTCATGCGCACCGCTACCCAGTCTTGCAGAACAGGCTGTGTGGACATCAGCAAGGCAATCGGGGACATGGAGCCGTGGGAATGGAGCAAGGCAAACCTGATAGACACTGTAGATGTGCAAGGCCCCAACAGAGCCTTCACGTGAAGGAAGAAGCGCTCAACCTCCTGAGACCTGGTGCAACTCCCCGCGAGCAGTGGAGTGGCAGACAGGATGTAGATGCTTAATGAGCTTCTTCAGCCTGTCTCATCAACGGATGAGATTGCCATGTATGTTGGGTGGGCCTACAATGAACAGGGCATTAATAAAGAGTTTGATTCTATGTTGACAGTGTGGATGATATTACATTATTATTGATATAAAGGGCCATAGTGTGGCACCTGGGAGGGTGGACCATACAGTCCCACTGTGCTTTGCACTGGAGGTTATCTAATCCCAAGCTGTTACCCATCCCACAGTATCCCTGCCCATCCACTGCTATCTTAACCCATCCCACAAGCATGCAAAGGCTCTAAACATTTCTAAAAGTTTCCACCTAGACTTTATTAAAAAAAAAAATTGAAGCAAGTTGAATCATTAAAGATAGACTTTGTTAACAAGAGCTATAAACAAAAAGAGTCTCTGGCACTCTCTTTGGTCGCTCAGTTCTCAGGGTGCTGTGGGGTGGTGCGTGGCTGGAAGTGGCTGTCATCAGCTCCTCCAGAAGCAGAAGCAGCAGAAGCGCCAGCCCCAGAAAGCGAGCCATGTGCAGAAGCCCAGACAGGTGAGCGCCAGGGGTGGTGTAGCCCTGTCCCTCTTGCCAGGCCTGGCAGCAAATGGCTTGAAGGCTTGGCTGGGTTCCGCATGGTTGTATGGTTCTGGCTGGCAGGTGAGGCTGGCAGGAACAAGGCTGCGGAGGCTGGCAGGCAGGCAGACAGGCAAGGCTGGCAGGAAGGCTGGCAGCACCAAGGCTGGCAGGAAGGCTGGACCAAGGCTGGCAGACAGACATGAATCAAGGCTGGCAGAAGGCACGGCAGCAAGAGCTGACAGAGACTGGCTGGCAGCAAAGCTTGCAGCAGGCTGGCCACCAAGGGCTGCAGGGAGGCTGGCAACAGTCTGCAGGCAAGCGCTTTGCAGGCAGACATGCAGCCAGGCAGGCAAGCACCAATCTGTCCGGCAGCAGGTCTATTCTCTGAATGGCGACCTGCTTCTGAGCTGCTTCGTTATATCCGCAGGGTTGATGCAAGCATACTCCCCGCATGCGCAGATAATTGCCAGCATCCATTAGCTTTTGCTTGCATCGCTCTGCATCCCCTGTATCCGTTCCGCAGTCCACTTTGCTGAGCCCCCCGGAAGCCCTGCGGAAGCGCCATCTGCTCCCATCCGGGCTCAATTCCGCTGGGCTTCCGTTCCGCAATACCGCTCTTGCATCCCGCCCTGCGTCCTCCCCGCGGTTCGTGGTTATCCGCTCTGGTTATGCAATTTTTGCCCCTTTTGAGAGCGGATAACAGGATGGAACATTTTGCTCGTCCGCTGTGTCCCTTTTGCATCATTGGGTGTTGTGACATGGGCTTCACTAATCCTGCATAGCTTTTTCTTTGGTAATATGACACTACTTTGTAAGATACAAAATATTTGCTAACCAATACTTGAATACAGCTATTAGTTGAACCCGCTTATGTATTGTTATTTAATACAGTTGAGAGTCGCAGAATATTTCACAAGAAGAGTTTTCTACTCTACTCATTGCAGAATACCTTTATTCCCAGGCTTAATTCTTGACTAGAATCTAGAACTGCGCCGCTTTCAGTTGATCTAAATTTACTTATATAAACAATCAATACATTGCAAGTCACTACCTGTCAATGAATACTTCAGCTTCAACCATAAACAAGTACAGGAGCACACAATAGATACAAACGCAAGGTAAACTGTGCCAAACTTATTGCAGAAATATGACTCAGAACAATGCTGGAATACTCTACCTGATCTTGGTTCTTCCCCAAACCCCAAAACTTTAACCTTAGGTGTCTACATTGACCTCACCCCTTCCTAGAGCTGTAGGGGGCATGCATAAGCCATAACATGCTACCGACCCTATCTTATGTTTCTTTTTTTCTTATATGTATCCATTTCATGTATTCATAATATGTTTATACTTATACCTTTATATATATTGCTTGACAATAATAAATAAAATAAATAAAAAACAATGACTTGGCCTGCTTTCAGGTCTCATCCTGCTAGCATCATTTTTTGTAACAGAGTCACAGGAGAAGGAAAACTATTTATGATTTTGTATAAAAGGATCATGAAATTGTTCTCCCGCATAGTATGCAATTTGCAAAACAGATTGAACTCGTCAATACACAAAATATGGGCCAATATCCTTAGGAATTAGTTTGATTATATTGAGGAAGTCTTCAATCTTCTTTG